>JAITYZ010001343.1:0-11992 GCA_027744595.1 Paronellides praefectus | reverse complement strand
AAAGTGACATTTATGATGTGAAAAAATATGATAATGCGAAAGTAATTGCAATTGAGAAAATGTATTTTATTGTGGTGACCCGGTAATGGGTAGCAGAATAATAAAATCAAAAAGTCATGACACAATGCTTTTGTTTGAGCTAATCGCAGCGCAGCAGCAGGTAATATTCAA
This sequence comes from Paronellides praefectus, assembly GCA_027744595.1. Taxonomy (NCBI): domain Eukaryota; kingdom Metazoa; phylum Arthropoda; class Collembola; order Entomobryomorpha; family Paronellidae; genus Paronellides; species Paronellides praefectus. Next base: position 11,821 of record JAITYZ010001343.1, on the reverse strand, counting down.
GAATATTTTTTAAATGTATTATTGTCGCTGTACAGAGAGAATCCTCTTGAGTTTTTCAGCGTTGTTGTTGTCGTCGTCGTGAGCTTTCTTCATTGAGACGTCATGTTCCATGATCATCATGATTGTGAGGATGATGATTGTGCATGAAGTGAGCAGTTGACGGTTGCTCCACCAAAACAAAATTGATGTGCCTGGGAACAAAAAGGGATGATGAGAATAAAATTATGCCTAACAGGATCTTCATTACAATTTGCAACAAGCGGAATAAAAAAAATATAAATATAATGAACTTGGCTGCTTACAGTGTGCATTGTGTTTGTACATGTGTTTTTGTTGTCTCTTCACTTCAGTTTATATGCATGCAATGATATTCATATCTCTTTTTCCTCTCTCTCCCTCTCAGACTGCATTGTTGTTGCGTGCAATATTATATAGGCATGTACCTAAATACCTGCAAGATAAAGTTGTGTTATGCATGTAATGTACTATATTGTTGATGTTGACAGAACGATTATGCTAATGTGCAAAATTTTTATTATGTGGTTTAGTTTCGTTCGGATGTAAAGGAGAGAAATAATAATAATAATAGTAAGACGGAGGTGACATGATGGCATGGCATGGATTCTCTTTTTTATTACTTGCGAACCGCTATGTTTATGGATTTACAGTGGTGTGGTATATAAAATGCTAAAAGAAGAAGAATGAAAAAACACGGGAACAATGCAAAAAAAGTGCAACTAAAGGCATGTGAACACGATGGGTGATGGTAATGTCATCATGACTCATGATTCATCCTCTATGGTTTTGTTGCATGATTTTCTCCACACTACACCTCCTCCACTACTACCATCATCATATTCCTCCCGCTTGTTAAAAACTCTACAAAATTATAATGTTTCCTTACTTAACTGATTAAGTTGAATGAGTATGACGAAAAAAAGAGGAATGTGGGCCTTAAAAGCTGTGTCATCTGTCACATGAACAAGAGCTACATCATCATCATCACAAAAACATATTTTTTCACACCGGTTTTTTTTCAACCGTGTGATTATGTGGAAATTAGAGATTGAAGACACCCTATAAAGTTCATTGTGTTTATATAGTAGTTGCTCTATTCTTGGGTCCTTTGCTGTTGGACATACACCTTTTGTAAAAGAAAAAAAACAGATTGTGTTGATGATGTTGATGTTATGTTGTGATAGCTCCTATTCTTTCACCATATTATATTCCATTTAGTAAGCTTTATGTTTCACCATCAGCATCAGCAGCGTGTTCCTACTTTTTTCGATTGAGCGAATGTCAGTTGATTTTCTCTGAAAATATATATATTTAAGCTTTATAAAAAAAGCTGGCTGAATGAGTGGCGAGACTGACTGACTGACTTGACTGATGATGACAATGACATTTCCTTTCAATTTACAAACAATCCAATTGAACAAAATGCACGTTTTGTTCAATTGAATAGGAGAAGTAAGAAGAAAAAAAGCTGGTTCTGGTTTTTCGTGTGGTGGTGGTGGTATGGTATCTTCTTTCATCGGTTATCGCATGCATGACGTACGGATTTTGTTTATGTATTTATATTTTTGTTTTGTTGGAGAAGAAGAAGGAGAGGAGGCGGATGAAAATGACAACTGCACAACGCTGACATTCTTGTTCAATTCATTTTAACTCGTGTACCCCTGTTTTGATAGTAATTTATTTTATTTTATAATATTGCATCGTTGTTGTTCCTATTTTTGTTATGTGTAGCTGTTCTTTTTGTGTGAGTGAGTGACTAGTGTGAATGCCAAGGGTAAATACGGTTATTGGCCCAGAAGGAAGAGAACAGAGAGATAAGATGATGATGAAAAGGTGAACAGCAGTTTTGTTTTGATTGGTGGTGGTGGCGGTGGTGAGCACGATTTGTCATTGCATTATAATTTTTAAATTTTGTAGACGAGATGCGACCGATATCATCTATTTTAACTGTAGACTATTAAAATGGGCTGGTTGACTGACTTGGTTAGGCCAACTTTTTTATAATGGTATAATATATACATATTATTTTTTAATAGTGAAGAGTATGCCGGAAGGCAAAATAGGCTGGCCTAGCAGGCAAAAGCTCTACATTATTAGCATTAATTCAATTATATACATAGATACAACAAAACATGAATGTAAATAGGTTTAATGACAGGTATGTGCTCATTGAGAAGTGAATAGGAATCGAGAATTAGTAGCTTGATGAAAAATCCTTAATGGAACATGTTGCATTCATATTCATTGAGTCGTTGTTAACCGTAATCCCTTCCGTATACGTAATGTCATGTCAGAGTTCAGTTTGTCGTTTCAGCTAAATAGACTGCGACTCAACAAAACAACCTGTGCATTCTAATTAATTTGTTTTGTGTACATACATTCATAGAGATGCAATGTTTAAAAGCGTTGACAGAAGCAGGTAATATAGGTAGGTATATACACTTTATATGAATTTTAAATCCCTCTTTATTCATATTCACACATATAGCCATTCAAACAGTCAAACTACCTATTTGGACATTACTAATAATAACTATTATGTATTATTATTATTATTATTATTAAGCTTAACGAAGAATATTTAAGCTGACAATTTTCAAAATGTCACAGCAGTTTTTTTTACGAATTTTTTATTAGGCCCTCATAAATAATAATTTTACAACACACACAGACAAGATATCAATTATAAGCTTGAATGCAAAGCAGAATTGACGAAACTGGCCAACTTGTTTATTTGTACACACGCACACACGTACAGCAAAGAGTCCAGTTGATTTATTCTGCCATTCCAAATCTACCATTAGGAATATAATAATGATGATATAGTCAGCAAACAAGATATTAAAATAAAATAAAAAATGTGTATTCTGAAATCTTTATCCTCGTCATTCATCTTCTCAGCAATAATATTTGACATGTACATACAAAAAGCTTTATAAAAAAGTTTTCTGTAATTTATCATCATATAAATCCAACAAGCTATGTGTGTACATTCGAAGAAATGGAGCGAATTACGTTGTTATTGCAAAAAAAAGAAAAGATAAGAAGGCCAGAAAACTACACACAGACGCGCACACACACTACTCACAAAATAACAACGGTTTTCTTTCATCTCGACTTGAATATTGCTGTCCATCAATATCACATATTTTCATATTTTTATAACGTGTAACTCGTCGCATCATCATCATCAACCACACAGTCAATTTCACATGGGATCCATCTGAGATCAGAAAGATTCATAATGATCAGTAGACACACAGGCATATAGGACACCGTACACCTGTCATGTCAACATGTATCACATCATCGCTTCTTTATTTTGTCTTATTGCTCTTTTCTCGCAGCAGCTCGCTATTCAATTGGGATTCGTCCAAAGTTTTGACAAGGTAAAAAAAAGATGAGACGGTTCACTGTGATGACATTTAATATGTAGCTCCTTCAAGGCAAAATATCTCTGACAAGTAACTAATTTCTCATTTTTATTTTTACTCTCACAATAAATCGTCAAAAATGTACATGTTCACGTTCGTATGTACACCACGCACCATACAGTCTCATCATTCTATCACCATGTTCTCTCGAATTCATTTGATAACTATAAAAATCATCAGGATGATGAATGGCGTATCGACCTTTTGACTCTTGTCATTTTGATAAGCACACACACACACATTCCTATACATGGCCTCTTTTTTTATTCTTTTATCTCTCTCCAATTGCAAATAAACCAAATACCGATGCAATAAAGACTCCTGAGAAAATACCTACAAAGTATGTTTAAGGATATGAAATTGAATAGTTATAAAAATTGATAGGAGCATCATCTCATCATATTTATTGCAGTGTTGTTTACAAGTGACTTGTTGACAGGGATAAAATGATGATGATGAGGAGGAGGGTGACCGTGCAATGGATTGAGTTGACTTTATAAATTTCGAATGTGCGTGCCGAGTCTGTAAAACAGTAAACAAGGGACTTTGAAAAACTTTTTCTTTTTTTATCAGATTTTTATGTCGCGGAGGAGAGAGGAGGTGGGGGATATATAGCATGTTCCTTTTGTTGATGCATACATAATTGCCAATTGCCTTGTGGCGCTCTGTCCAAAGAGGAACATTTTCACCTACTTACTGTTTACCACTACTATGCCACAAGCCCACCTCATAACCTTAACCGTTAAAAAAAGAGAGTAGGTATATAGTAGCGTTCTTGTTCTCACATTTTTTAGCGAAGCGTCGTCAATTACAAAATGTGTCCGTGTCCGTTGTCGTTTTTATGAGGATAATCCTAATAATGCGATGATGAGATGAGATCCATAGAATAAGTAGCAACGGATGAGATGTGTGGAGATGACGCATATTTGGCTGCCAAGGATTAAAGCAATAAAAAGAGGTTGAGCTGGTTGCTGAGTTATGATGTGCCACTGCCAATGTTTTACTTTGTAGCAAAATAATGGCAGGAGAGACAAGAAGACAGAGAGAGAGGGAGAGAGAGATTTTTTTATTTTTTTGGCTACTACTGAAATAATCCGTGTGCCTAGTGGATGCATGCGACTATTACGAACAAACAGGCGTACAAAATGCCCAAGTTAAAATTTATGAGCAAAGCGACAGGTGGAATTAGCGAAATTATAGTTGAACAAGAGAATTTCAGAGAGATTAGTAGTACAACCGTGTAAAATGATTATGGGCAACATGACTTCGTTGTTCTTCTTCACGGGGAGAATGATAATGATTGCTGTTGAGGATTGTAGCTGTTGTGTGTATGGCATGATTAGTTGTACTAACCATAATCAAGTGGACATTGGTGAAAAAAATGTTTCCTTCTTGAGTAGCAGCAGATATTCAACATTCATAAGGTCGTTCATTTGTTTCACAGGGATGTTTTTTTTTCTTAAAGAGAAAAAAATGATGAATAGCACCAGAGAATTATAATAAATACACCTGTGCGCCATGAAGCAGCTACCATTTGAATACGCAAACATATCCCTAATCATCGTTTCATTCCTTCATTAAACTCAGCGTACACAAGGCATTTTTTTTACTACAAGTCATTCATAAAAAACACTGGCTCACAAAAACACAGGTGTTTGAATAGGGATTATTACTTTGTATATTTCGGATTTTCATGTTGTTCTGCCAAAAAAATTGAACAAGATCATTCATCATCAAAGTTTTACCCATTTTTTCTTTCCCTGATGACGATGACCAAAGAGAAGACACGCATGCATATTAGCACGAGAAAACATTATATTCCGAGAGGGAAGCAGTGATCCTGAAAGTTTGAAGCCAAGAAAAAAACAAAACAAGAGGGCTACTACTACTATCACAGCAGCACTAATAATAATAACGGAATCATAAATAAATTGACTCGACTCAAAAACAGTAAACATCATCGGTTATAATGACAAGCCAATTGAGACGTGCTTGCATATAGTCATTTTTCTGTGTGCATGTTCGATGAACGATGATGATGGCAGCAGACACATAGACACATAAAAAATAAGAGATATGTAGTGATTGGGTTTATTAAGATTAAGTCGAGTTACTATAATAAAAATAAAGATTTGCAAGGGAAGATTATTGAAGATGGGGAGAATGTGGACCAATGAGCCAAAGCTAACATAATATTATTATTATGTATGCGTGTGCATGGCTAGAAGCGTCAAAATAACAATAATAGTCGTCCTCCTCACTCATCATAAAACACTGCTACAACAACAACAACAGCAGCAGCGTTGTTGATGCGCTGCTACAAAAATGTTTTATATATTCTCTTTTATGTTTACTGCGAAATACTTACTAGTTTACTAGAACTGAAATTGCTAGCATGTGAAAAGTAAGCAGGTATGTATGATGATTTGCCCTCTGATGATGATGATGATGATGATGCTACATGCTCTTTTGGGTAATTGTAGGTTTTTGCAAAAAAGAGCAAACCCTAGAATTATAGCGAGAGAAATGGAGGAGGAAAGCAGTGCACGAGATCACAAGAGTACCCAGACAGCCAGGTTTTTAGTCATCAAATCAACATCATCATCAACAACAGCAGCAGCAGCAAAATCAGTGACTTTAATTCTGACTAAAACGTCGAAGCAAAAGTGGAATGTCCATCATCATCAGTAGTCAGCACCTTCATTCAAACCGTTTAAAAACATCAACACAAAAAAAACATATCATCACATCACGATACGATATAAAAAGAATAGCCCAGAAAAAAAATATATCAAATGAACAGTTATACAGGTAGACAAAACTGCCAAATTATGGTATACAAACGTACTCTTTTTTTTATGTGATGACTTTGGTTGGTAGTTTGTATTCATGTAAAAAAAATTGACCAAAATACCTTTCATACTTTTTAAGTAGATTTTTTTTATAAAACCGGATCGAAGAAATGATACATTTGAAAAGAACCTGTGATTTGCCAAAAGCATTCGCATGGCATGTCAAGCCATGGCACACACGGTACTTAGCATCATAGGTACATAAATTCCTGATGAACTTTCTTTCGCTTCTTCCGAAAAAAACATACATATTTGCTGCTGCCGAAGAATTATCAAATAAATTCAATTTCACCATCATCAGCCCGTCACTTTATAGCGAAAAAGGCTCACATTTTTTTCGTACTTTGGCTTAAGAGGAAAAATCTAATATTCATGCAATATGCCAAATTGCCAAAAGTTGTAAACAAAAAGAAGTATAAAATAGAAGTGATGGCTTCAAATTAATCTGTATGATTGAAGATCAGTCTAAGTACCATTTTCCCGTTTCTTCTTATTACAATAAAGCTTAAAGCAATACAACACAGCACAGCGGCATTTCATTACAATCCTTTCAATAAAGTTCAAATGAATGTTTAACTTGAATTATGTGCCATCAGACAAAAAAATTATCGTCAATCCTCCTGTTTGTGATGAGCAGAACAGTTGTTGCTGCACAAATCTTTTAAAATTCTCTTTTTTTCTTCCTTTTATTCTTAATAAAATCTGCACAGCCTTCTGTGCAAGCAAGTTATAGTTTTTATACATAATATATTACGTGCTTATAATCTATATGGATGTGTGATGGAATGGAATTTACAAAAAAAAATATATTACCACGTAAAAACCAGCATTTACATCTCATTATTACGTTAGTTTTGAAAGCATGTTGTTACTTCAGAAGCAACAGCAGCGGTAACGTAACACTATCAGTCATGTCCGTGACCAATAAAATCCAGTTTTTGTACACATTCCACTGTTGATATTGTGCTTGTAAAACACATTATTCCGTTTCCTTCTTAAATAACTTCTTTCTTCCTCCTTTTCTTACTTCATTTCATGATATCTTGTTTTTTCTTGTTTATCTTCTTTTAAAAGGTATAACAGAGAATAGGAGGAAGAATTATGACCGGGGTGTTCGTATTTTTTTATATTTTTTACTTTATTTTATTTTTTTGCTGATGATCATTGAACAACAAATATAATAAAAAATAAAGAAAACCTATGCAGCGTAACATATTTTTCGTGGAGCGGATAAAGCCTGAAACAATCAACGTGAATAACACACGGTATTAGTTTTGCTGGTAAAGAGTCAAAAATGTTAAAGACTGTTGCTATTTTTTTAGCGTGTCTGACATGACATGACCTTTTACGTGAGAGTCGTGCAGTTTCAAAATGCACTTGTTTTCTTTTTCCGTGGTACACACACACCACAGCACAACAATGCAATGCAATAAAAAAGTGTTTGCTGCAATGGCGCCAGCGAAATCGCAGTAGCAGGCATCCCTGATGGATGATGGAGCACACACGAAGAAGAAGAAGAGTTGAGCTCAAGTGTTCCGTTATGTTATCTCTGATGCCTGTCTGTACAAAAAAAGAATCATATTGCTTTGATTCTGCTTTTCATGCTGTAATGTTACATTTCGCAAGTTTGTATTATTGACAGTTATAGCTATCATCAGCAATAAAATATATACTTTTTATTTATTTTGAAAGAAATGTTGTTATTTTGCGCATTTCATATTTTAATCCTTTTATGCATTTGTGTGTTTTTTAATAATCTGATTAAAAAGCTCGCTACTTTGGTGCTTTAAAAGGGCTGATCTGATCTAATTAAAAAAGTAATGCTGAACGTGAATGTCAATGTCGTGCAGTACACAAAACAAGTAATGTGTGAAGTGTGTGCACTGTTGTGACTATACAAAATTAAGGGCTGTAGGTTAAAAGGAAAAAAAAATTGAAATGCAAAATTATTTCAAACCTTTTTGAATTTACACAAGTTTGCAATTAGATTACTCAGCATTTTCAAATAGGTACAGTTTCGATGTGCATACATGCATGTTGTTGTCCCTGTCCCTTCTGTTGCCTGTCCTAATTTTTTGTCACAATAAAAAAACATAATAATTTTTATCGCCTAAAAAAATCTTATTTTATATCAAAAAGTGGAAAATCGACATCTTTTACCAATTGTCCTTTCGGCAGCAACATGTGGTTTGGTGTTTATTTTACCACTGCTGTGCTAAAAGAGCTGAAAGTATAATGAAAATCATGAAGAAGAAGAAGAAAAATACATTTACGTTAAAAACTTATTTTTGCACATAAACCCATGAATATAGGTACACATATAGGTACACACATGTGACTAATGTATATTTTTGGCACGCTGCTAGTTTCCTTTCAAGAGAAATTCATGGCCTCGGGAGTGAAAAGGATAGTGGAAAGGTACAAAAACATATATATGGTCTTTTTCTAATCAAAAAGGTGAAAATAGATGAAAAAGTGTAATAAATGCCACCCTGATTGCCAACTTTGTCTTCTCTCTCTGTTTTTAGATAGCGACAATAAATACATAGCTTCATACTGACAAAAAATATATATCACTTTTGCCCAAAGCAAAAAAAATGTAACGAAAATGGATCTACTCCGATGATTTTTTTCACGACGACACAATAACAATATTTAATCACTGGTTGTGATATTTTTTGTCAGTTTGAATTTTTTATCATCATTCTCTTGTCACAAACCAAACCCTTGGCAAGCGACAAATTTTTTTATATACTTTGCTTTCATTCCTAAACAATTTTCCTAAACAATGAAAAATGTCATTATCACTCTGTAATAAATATATTATAACATGTGCATGTGTCATCAATTTGAAATGTGCCTTGTTGTTGACTTGAACAAGAAAAAGGGGAGAAGTGCACGTTATGATGATGTACAACATTACTTTGTCAAGCCCATACATAAATATATTGTTCTCTTTTACATCTCAACACATTTTATTCTAAAAGTAAAAAAAATGATAATCAAGTGAAACGACGTGTAAAAATCCATATCATAATAACATTCAGGAAAAAAGTTTTTTTCCCTTTCAAAAAAGTTTCATTTTCAGTACGACAAACTGCACTGTATGTACATTTTTTTTATCTAAAAGTTTTTAACCTAGAAATTTTATCATCATTTTCATCACATCATTTGAAATGCATTTAAAGGAGAGTAACAGTAAAAATGCAAAAGGTGTGTTGTTGTTTGTTATTTTGTGATGCACACATAAAAGGTGAAGTGGATCTTTAAACAAACAAAGAAAAATCGTTTCACTCCGTTGTTTTTTGAATGTTACGTTGTTGCACCTTCTTTCCATACATTTCATGTAGATAAAAAAACAAGCGTAAAGTTCATAACAATCATAACATGTAAAAAAAATTTAGAGAGGACAACAAAGGAAAAGCGCATAGTCAGTTGTCGGTTATTCAATGTTGTCATTTAAAAATAACTCGGGATAAATTTCCACCACTCATTTCCGTGTGCCTCTCATAAAAAATCCACCTGACTCATGGCCAAAAACAAAAGAGAAAAAAATGCACTATTGTATTTTTTGTGTGGTGTGTTTAATTTAATCTCTGCACTTTCTGTCAGTCAAAACATTTTTAGAAAATAAATCTCCTGCTCATCCCATTGAATTATGCTACATTTAAACAAAAAGTGTATCACACACAGGATCACATTGTACGTCATCATATGCCATACCTATTTTTTACCCATTAGCTGTAGAGAGTATATAGGTATTTGAGGGAAAAGTGTAAAAAGAAATTAGATTTACAGAAAGTGCATAATTGCATGGTTGTTGTCGTTTGTATTATTATTTTTTCTCAAAATGTAATGACAGCGGAGGAGAGACTATAATGACGGGTGCATAATCGGCCATTAGGAAGAAGAGGACAAGACACAAAGATGAAGATATGATGCTCATTCATATGATCATGATGATGGGGTGAAGTTAATGGAAAACGACATTTCCTGCACTTTAAAAACAGTGCAGTGAATAACAAAATTCGAGCTTTCCGTTTCTTCTTCAACTTTTTTTTACCCAACGACCTGTGTGTGCGCACATTCAATGCAGATTATTGCACTTATCTTATCCAACATGGCAAGAAAGCACACTAACCTTCTATCGAGAGACTACGACAACAAAAAAAACTTCAACAACCATCCTCTTTCCGTTTTTTTTTCTTCTGTCAGAGTCAGGTACTCTAATTTGCATAGGTAATATATGGATACAATAATGCGTCGTGGCGTGGCGTGGTACATAAAATGCGGATTCTCGTGCAGAGATAAACACAGATGATGAGATGGTGGATGACGGATGGAGATGATTTAGCTGAAGAAGAAGTTTAGTAGATGAATGGTTTTACTTGAGGTTTTTAAAAGAACGCATTAAAATAGGTACATAAATATTTATATGTACATTCATACGTATTTGTATACACCTTTGTGGTATAGGTATGCATGTATTTAAAAGCCTTAAAAAGATTGATGGGTTGATAATGTTTTAAAACTGCTTTTGTTTTAATGCAATGCGCACGACAAGCGATTATGTGGTGTTCTTTATGATGATGGTGATGATGCAGACTATATGACGAGTTGAATGATCATCTCTACTCAACTGTTGCAAATAATCTCTGCTAAACTATATTACACATCATAACACAGATAATATTTTGTCAGGTCAGGTATACGTCTTGTAAGTTCTCACTTCTCACTCTTTTTTTATATATATATTTCTTGGTGGGGCTCTGTATATTGCGGATATTTATTTGATAAGTTGACCCCATAAATTCACAACAGCAGAGTACAGCGTTTTCTTGAGAAATAAAAATGGTTGGCAAAGTTTAAATATATAAAACATAGTGCATTTCTTGTTCCTGTATCAATTTTTTACCAGTGCTATATGCTATAATTATATTATTTTATTTCTTGTCATTTCAAGAGCTTTCCTTTTATTTCCCGTGTTGAGGATGGCATTTCATGCCAAATGATCAAGCCATGTCATATGCCATGCCCAACCACAACTCTTTTTTTGTTCACGAATTTACAAGTTGCAGGAGGAACGTCACGATTTTTTTATTTTTTTGCATTGCGTTGAGTTGATGTACCATGTATCATCATGGCAGAAAAAAACAAACTGTTTTTAATGACAGCAAACAATTCCGTTCTCAGGAGGGTTCCATTTTCTCCTCATTGCATACCACCACCATCAAATGTCCATAATGATTTAAATGCTTGCTTGCCCAAGAAAAAATATCTACTAGTCAACATCATCAGCAGTAGTTTTAGTGAGCTATTAACATATAGGCATTTGCATTTATGACTGTATACCTATATTTCCGCATCTCTTCTCGTGATATCTTTTGAATCAGCATTTAGCTAAATATAGACGCTTTTTTTATCCCCAACCAACTCCTCTTAATAATAATACTTGATTTCTATGTGGCAAAAGGTCAAGCATCACAACAACACTGAGCATACGATATACTTTTTTTT
>JAITYZ010001342.1:0-10755 GCA_027744595.1 Paronellides praefectus | reverse complement strand
TCACAAAAGTGTAAGAAAAATTTGAGAAAAAATACCGCAAAAGACAGAAAAATGTATTTTGTACAGTGCCACCGTATGTGATACTACCACCACCACCCCATTTTTGTTGGCTGCTGCCAGCTTGAGAAAGCATGAAAAATACTCGAGGAAATGCTTCCAGCACCGCACCACACCACCACTGACTACCGTCAAGCAGAGCATGTAGAATCTAAATATTGTACATGTGTAAAAACAAACAAAAAAACTAGCAAGTTTAAAAAAAAGTACATCATCATGTGTTACATATAATGTACTTATGCAAAGAAAACAAGAGGATTTTTATACCACAACAAAGTTTAAAATGTAAGTTTTTGGATTATTCTTCTGTATAGGATTTTGCATATCATATTTTATCGTCACAATCTATAAAACATATAAACATGACATATTGGGTTAGGTAGTAATATGCAAGTATGTATAGGCATTATACTTTTTTTAGACCGCTGAATGAATGACAGAGAAGCTTCAAAACCTTCCGTTGTCTGCCTGTTTGGATTTTATTTTCGGGAGGAAAGCAAAGTGACAGTGACATGTAAAGGCATAAAAATCCATGTGAAAATCTTATAAAGATCCATCTCTAGCTTTCATCCTTTTATACTTTGTAAAGATATACAACTTTGCATGTGAAAGCAACTTCCATATATTTTATATGCATAATGTACACAATGGCTTGGATGGATAAATAAGTATTTTACATGCTTAACTCACTTAAACCTGAAAAAAAATGTAAAGGGTTATATTATATTATAATTTACCAGCTACTTGTCTACAAAGTTTATAAGGAGAAAAGGTATATAATTATGCTACTTGTGTATTAAGAGAAAGAATGGAATAAGACGAGACAGTGAGAAAGAGAGCAGAGTTTTGTGATATTATGCAAGCATTTGTTTGCAACTAAGCAGCTTATCACCATACCCTAGGGTGCGTAATCCACCATGTAAAAAAAAGTACAAGACCAACAAACAACCTCCACCCACTTGAATCCTTTTCTTTCCTGTCTGTAGTACTAAAAAACCAGGAGAGAGAGAGAGAAAAAAAAAGATCAAGATTATGCCATGCCGAAGAAGAGGGAAGGAATGAATGAAGGAAGTCAAGAAAAATGTACCATGAGACATAATAACATCTCTTATGTTTTTTTACTTCTTGGGTCGAGGAGACATGGGTCGTGACAGGAACTATAAAAATTATGATAATCCTTGACATTATCAAGTGCACAAGTGCATATTTCTTTTGAAGGAGAAATGATGATGCTTTTTTCAAGTGAGGTTCTCAAAAATTCTATACACGATACGGGCTAATTTGTATACACGGCTTATGTATTATGGTACATACATACACAGTGACAATACTAAAGAGAAGGAGGAAGCAAAAAAACCACTAAGCCCATGGCCCACACGCCGCAATCAATCTGAAATCCAACAAAAAGATTTCTTTTTAAACAAAATTAAGCAATGTGCGTGGGGGTGATGGACATTCACAAATGGACAAAGTTTGCGGGGTATAATGTTTACTTTTTTTCTAAAGCCAAATTTTGTAATTTTCGTTGCACTTCCAGTTTTTTTTTGTGGGCAAATGGCATAAATGAATAATAGATGGTGGAGGTGGAAGGTAAAATAACGGAACTGACCGTCATAATATGGTGGTATTGTGTGTTTCTGTGCTTTTACAAATAAGTGAACGTAAAGTGAATTAGTTTTTAGGGGGCATATATGGATTTCCTTGTCGCAAGTTGGAAATGTAAAGGCAGAACACTCCAAGTCATTTCACAGTTTTGGTGGAGAGCTGCTACAGGGAAAAAACGTAACATTCTTCCTCCTAAATCACACAAAGTCGATAAGCGAACGTATAGTAATATCACGAGGAAAAGGAAGCCGACCGGGAATGTGTGAAGGAGGGAGTCTTAAGTGAATTCCTACGGAGAGAGAGAGTGGAGTGAAGTGATCAAGACAAATTACAAGTTCCTCCACCCTCTCCTCTCTTCATTCATCTATCTTTCGTGCCACCTTGATCCCTCTCGTGTTCCTTTCGCCTACAACAACTTTGTAGCAACTTGTGTGTGTTTGTGGATTGTGGAAATACACACTGTTCTACATTCTTTGATGATGTAACTTTCACTTGACACACGGTATCAAAGGAGAAGGTACAACCTATACATCCCTCTCTCTATCTCTACATGTAATTTGACTAACTAAAAAAATCTTTGGTATTGACCAGTTGATCTTTTCAAAAGGAAATGATGGACTGTTTGAGATTTCCAAGTAATCTTCCGCTATACTGTACTAATCTTCAGGGTGTCAGTGAAAACTAATTCTCATTTTCAAATTAATCATATTCAGCTCCAGTTAATATTCCAAAGACCGTCATCTTTACTATGCATATCAATGTCAATACGATATACTGAAAATATGCCTTAAATGAAAAGCTTCTTGCAGAATTTTACCGGTTTTTGACACATTGAACGCTTTTCTCCCCTTAACATCAACATTTACATTATATTTAAGAATTGAAATAAGGCTGTCACTTACATTCCACGTCAATGATAATCCTGGAATAGAAAAAAAGAAGAAATTTTAAGACTCCAAACCACACAGACAACAGAAGGTTATTGTAAAGGGGAAAAGTATGCAAGGTAAACTTGAATATTCGTACTTAAAGTGAAGCCGTTCTCCTTCAGACATGTTCACTGAAAAGTAAAGCAGACAAAAATATGCATGAATAATTTTTTTTATAAAATAGCATGTAAATTATTATTTTTTGAGCAGAAGATTTCATTTATAAATCATCTTCATTTAAATACACAGTTCATATTATGAAGTTATATATACAGTATATTGAATAAAAATTTGTTCATTTTTGTATGCATCCATTAACCATGATTTCCTTTCTACATTTTGTCATGTGCTTTTTTTCTCACATCCGATTAACCGAGTAATTTATATTTTCAAACAACTGATATCTGTTTATAGATGCAATGTCTTTTCCTGCCATTTAATAAACTCTCAAGTAGCACGCGTCTCAGCAAAATAATATTATATAATGCATTTCATTCACAAAAAAGACAATGGAGCCAGCCCATCGTCAATGTCAAATTATAAGAGTCATAAATAACAATAACCACTTTGAAACACCACCACCGCATAAACAAAAAAGAGAGAGAACGTGCAATGCGCCCATCACAGATGACCATCATGCGCTGCTACCTCTCTCTTTTCAGTTAGTTAAAAGCCATTATTTTCTTCGATTCCAATTCCCCAGCTACTCATAATGAATATTCCAATGAGATTTACGTTTATGCCCGTATAATAATAAATACCTATAAATAAAAACGTGCATGCGGTATGTAAAGTCCAATTTTTTGATGTCATGTATTTATACATGTGCGATATGAGGACAGGGTGTCGTTATATGCGTATGTCCCATTAAATCCACAATAACAACCAACCATTTCTCATTGTTATTAGCTGTATGTATATTTTTTTTTGTAAATGTACCCCTTCAATTTTTCAATGGTCTTGTCTCCATGAAGCAGAATCCTCCTTTTAAATTGATTGTATCAACAGTGGCATGTGCTTCATATCGTGTATCGGGTTATATATTTTTCTCTCTCTCCAATTCAAAATGCTAATAAAAGGACAAACATTGACATAGACAGGGTGTAAAAGCTTGGAAACTTAGTCAGGCGGAATAATTTTATCGAGAGCTATATCGAATAAAAACATCTACTGCACACTGTGTAGACAGAGAGAGAAACGAAGAAGATCCATATAGGTTGCGTGTTTGGGGCAGGAAGGACGAAAAAAACAGGAAGAAGGAGCAATGCAGTTTTTTGGCTTTTGTCGCCTTTGTACTTACTCATGTCGAATAATATACTTATGTAGCCCTTCCATTCCTATTACTGCTACTGCTCTGTCGACTGTTTTGGATTACGATGTAGAGAAAAAAAACAAGGGGTACGACGGACGGGGATGGGTGCATGATGGGGTATTACGTTTACATTTACGCACGGCAATAATAATATTTGTTGAAGATGAAATGCATGTTCATAAAAATGTGACAACATTCGCCCAGTCATTCTTCTTCATTCATGGTGCATTATTATGCTGGTTTGTTTGGTATCGAAAACAACCCTCATTTTTAGCTTTGGTGATGCAGTGTGGTATAAAATGATGATGATGCTTGCAATCCACACAGTAGTAGTAGCAATTCCATATCCCTGAGGTCCATCCACGATGATGGGAGAAAGAAATAAAAATCGTATCAAGAAAGATTGTTTATGGAAATGCAGACAAACTTAACTTATATATATGGCTACTGCTTCTACTACATGGCATACTATTGCCACTTTTCTACTGGATACATTCAACATTGTTAAAATTCAACAAGAGATCAACGAACCAAATGCAATGCTCTTATAATAATATGTTCCGCTGATATTAGGGGCAGTCAATTTGGCCTTGGTGAGTTGTGAATTACACTTGTGCTTTTGTGTGTTGTTGATCAGCAGGATGATGGCATCGGTGAGGCACTGGTGGTGGTGAGTGGTAGGAAACAAGAAAAACATCCAATGCAAAAGACTCGCCGTGATCCGTTTGTTGTTGCTTCCTTTGTTGGAAAATTTTACCATTTACAGATATATCGGCCTGCATATTATATGGATACATACCCAGAGTATATATAAAAGGCACTTTCCCATTTTACCCTAGTTTTTTTTCTTCCTCATCAAATCACCAATAATCACCCGAATCAGCAGAGGAAGTATCGAATGATAACGTTAAAAGAACACTGCAGTAGTGCATGCATTTCCATACATGCCTAATGTATGCCAGTCATTAGGAAAATACCCGGGGAAATGCAGTTCTTGGCATCATTATGAAGTCTATTCACTATATTAGGTATACTCATACCCACAATAATTTCACTGCAGTCCTTTTCTGGTGTAATAATTCGAAACATTTCCCGTTGTTGTTGTTATTGTCTTATTACAATAGTTTTTTTTCTTACTGTCTACGTATTTTCAATTCATTCATTTGCCGTTTTCCAGAGAAGAGACCAGAAAATGCATCTTTTTGTTGATGGTTATTGCATGGAATATAGAGTGGTGCGTGAGGGGGCGACTTAACGTACTACACTGCGTATAACTTGAATACATATAAAATATGCTTACTTAAGTGCGTGTGTTTATGAAACGAAACGAATTTTTGTTTTTCTGAAAGTGTTTCTGTTTGTAAACTTTTTGTAGGTTATTTTACTAATAACGTAAGACATTTTGAGTAGTGCACACGGTACAAAAAGCAAGGAAAAGGTAGATTTTTTTTCTCTCTTCTTTTAATCTCGTTATCATACAGAGACGAAGCATAATAATCGCATCCTCTCAATATGTTTGATCATCATCCTGTGCTCATCATAGTTATCTTTGTAAAGTATGTTGTGGCCCTCTCTTGCGAATGTACACAGTGGCGTAGTGTAACAGTCATGATTATTATTAGCAGTGGAGAGAGATGAAGCAACCAACATAATCTGTACGCCTTAAAATGAACCTGTATAACTTTGGGATCCCATTCCAACGGTCATTTATCAGAATGACTATGTGGGGAGTGTGCTTGATTTTTCCTCCAGTTTTATATCCATCAGCTTTCACTATCATAATGTATTTATTGGCCAGGAATATACAAACTTATATGAGTCACCCATATATACATATAGTGATGGATGCACAGTTAATAGTCGGAGTAGTGAATATACTTATGTTTGTAAAGCAGTATATATTATCTAAATGCTTCCAAGATATATACACTTATTACTTTGATGAGATATTTATATATATATGGGTATATGCGAAAGGTCGACTCATCGCGTAGCTTTCCTTTGCGGAAACCTGAAGTTCATTTCCTCTGGTGAATGAGCTCAATAAAATTACACACACTTGCACTACACTCAAATTTACGACTGGTTCATTTAATGTGAGTGTAAAAGTCTAGTACTACACATTTAGCAGGTTTAGTTTAGTATTGCAGTTAGCTCCCAAATGGACTGGTTGTAAAAATGGCAAAAATTAATTTTGTAAAGCGAAACTGGAAAACCGTGAAAAATAATCGAAACACACAGACACACGAGGTGTTCATGCAATTAATGATGCACTTGTAACCAAAAAGTATTATGTCTTTTGCAAGTCTTGAGATCATAAACATGAATGTAAAGAAAATTAATGATGTAGGAAATTGATATATGCATTGAAAATTACTTGAAGCATATGAGGTGAGATCGTGTTGGATTTATATTATTATTGGTACTTTTGCTACATGAAAACGTCTAGTCTTGTCTTCCTGCTTAATTTCCGATTAAGAATGAAAATATGACATAATAAGATTACATAATATTATGTATGTTTATAAATCTTCAGTCTGTCTGTGAATACTTGCGTAAAAGTTAATATTCTAATCCCCTCCCATGACATACAGATTCACACAAATCGATCGAATGACATGCTATTCCTTTTCCATCTCAATTATAAAACCAGTTTGATCTGCTCCAAGTCATTGGTTTTTTTTCTTTTCACTTTTACCATAGAGCGGGGTTCTAGTACCACTTTCAGCAACGATATTTTGATAAGATTTTGGATTCAGACCGTTTTCTGGTTCAAAGGAACAACTCTTTCGCTATGACTCAATACATGCTTAACTATTCATTTTGACCTTTTTCTACCAAAAACAAGTAGACGAGCAAATGTAACATGTATAGCTGACTGACTGATTTGAAATGCATAAATGAATGTATGAAGAAAAACATGGGCATACGGTTAAAACACAAAAAGCTTATAACTTATAACCAAAAACGATATATGTATACCAAACTATATATATAGTATGCGTATGTACCTAAATATATATGACAATGGTGAACTACAACCTTCTCCTCCTCCTCTGCTTGTTTGCCACCGTCGCATCGATAGAATTTCCCTTCTTTTATACGTAGGCTTTCAACTAAAGCACATGTCCTAACGCTCCATTTGACAATAAATCATTCACAATTCTCAATTTAATACCCGTTGCAAATCCATGGATTTCCCATTTAAGTCTTTGTCGTGTGGAGGTACAGCTGGCGAATATGACGTAAGGCGAGACCGTGAAATACCAACTTTTATATTTATAAGTTTTCAATACTTTTTTATTTTAAAAAACGTAAACCTTTACATTATTTTTAGGGCTATCTTAAAACACTTTTGTGTGAAAAAAGGACTCGTAGAAATAAATAAAAAATTTGCACTTTTATTTTATGACTACACAACTGAGAAAGTAACTCAAATCTAAGTATATTTTATATATTGTAGTAGTTAGTAGTATGTAGCTACTCATGAGAGAAAAATACACAATGAAAATGGAACATGCATTCAGTATTACAACAGTATTACGTAATAGTAATGCCTTTAGGATTTGTTTACTTTTAAAAACTGCATAACCTTTCTACTTTGAGTAATAGCAATGCGTTTTATTTGTTTTTTCTCAAGACAAACAGAACCCCTTTTTGCATTAAGATTAAAGGTAAACCTCTTTTGCACGTGGCCTAAGGAAAAAAATCTACATACCTCAATGTATATTATTTTAGTGCCAGTTTTCTAAAGTCAAGTCAAGTAATAAACACATGATGAAAAATGGCTTCTGACTGAATTGCAAAACACAAGGAAATGCGAATAACGAGACTTGTCAAAGGAAATTTTATATTGTATAAATATGCCCCATAGAAAAAAAGGAAAGGATTATTGCATGCAGCAAGTAGATGAATTCAAACTACGCAGTTTGCACTGTGCTTATTTGTAAAAGTAGAATACTAGGCGGACTGAACCGAAACTAGCAAAATGTGGACTTATCCACTTCATTCGCTTGGTTTCCTCGTTTTGTAGCAGATGAAAAAAGTGTGTGTTTACTCAGTTATACCATTTTCAATTAGACATATAATATATTATATATGCCAATGTAAATATACTACGAGAGTACAAAAGGTTTAAATTCAGAGTGAAAATGCTCCCACCACGATTGCCAGACTGGCAGATAATTTTCAAGGCGTGTGTGGCAATCGTTTTGGGAGGATGATTGTACAAGCCTGCTGGAATCCAGAGAGCTCGCTCGTTACCACCACCACCGTGTTCTTACGTTCCTTCTCTCAAAAGTATTGTCTTTGATTAAGCAAGCAGAAAGTCATTTCCATTTACTCTGCCATTAACACTTAAGCAAGCTTCTCTGATGCTGGCATAAACCCCACAAATGAGAGGAAAGCAACAGTTTTGCTGGAGGCTAACGCAAAGCTCCGTAACCTCGCGAACTAGCTGAGCTTAAAAGGAAAATTCCCTTAAAAACTTTTGTAATATATCACGGTAGTAAGTACAGTAATGCTATTTTGGTACACTACTGCAGCATGTTGTCCCTTGTACGCCACCAATGGCTGAAAATGCCTATAATGCTTTTATAACATGGCGTTATATTATGTGTGTGGGTGGATTCCTTGTGGCCGTGCTTTTATTTATCTTGCCCGATAGATTTCCATAAAATCTATGACTGACTGATTTTAAACGAAGAATAAAGCATAATGTACTGATTAACAATCGAAACTAAATTAAGGATGTGCTATTCAAAAGCAGTTCCAGTAAACAAATGGAAAAATTCTGCTCGGAAAAGTTTCTACTTTAATTTTTTTTAAAGTGAAAGTATGCATCATTGTAAGAATTTGCCAGCACCAATATCACTTGTTGTCTTGCACATTAAAATCTATAATATCCGCCCTAATTGAATGGATTACATCTCAAATAGAAAATTTCCCGTTCCTGCTTTCCTTTCATTACGAACATTTAAAGATCAAAGCTATCTCTGCAAAAGATGAAACGTAAAGTTATTGTTCACGGAAAAAGCTCAAGAAGCAAAGTAGGAAAAGTAGTTCAAAGGCGGGTAAATGAAACCGAGTAGATGAACCACTATTGAGAGATATTGAGAGAGGAAAGATGACAATCGGCAAGCAAACGATCACGTTAATCGCACGGTAAGATCAGCTTTCCAAATACGGGAAAGGCAAAACTTTAGACAAACAGTTGATGGTTCAAGTCAAGTGATATTGTTTCTATAAACTGTAGTTCATGTTCATATACCAACACTAACTATAAACAGATATAGGTATACCTACATTATATCCGCTCAGGTTTGCAAGTAGGAATTTTTACAGACAAAAAGTCCTTGGGTGCTTTTGTGCGTACTTCGATTCGCATTGTCAAATGTTACACGGATGCTGGGTATATAATAAATCATACAAAAGTACACACTTCTACGAACATACATTCAACATGCCAAAACAGCTTATATAAACATGACAGTATTGGAACTACTTTACCAAACAAGGTATATTACGGGACAATGGACAAATATCCAATGGGTATATACCTTCCATCCTACCTACATTCTATATATTTTGGTAATATTTTATGGCGTGAAAGATTGATCAACGATCATGATGATGATCACTAATGCAGGTTTTTGGGAAGTAAGAAGTGAGAAGGAAAAGTTTTAGTTTATCTTGTGATCTACACTCATCATCCTCATCATGAGCACCATTAACTGGTGGACGAGAGTATGATCTAATGCAGGTTTTTGGGAAGTAAGAAGTGAGAAGGAAAAGTTTTAGTTTATCTTGTGATCTACACTCATCATCCTCATCATGAGCACCATTAACTGGTGGACGAGAGTACGATGAAGTAAAGTAGTCGAAAAGATGACGATCATTCCTCTTTCCACCACCACTACTGATCAAGCACATGATTATCATTATTACTACGCTTTATGGTTATCTATCTATATGAATGGATGTGTTTGTGTAAGAACAAGAAGTAGCCACATATGCCTCAACTCTTCTCCCATTTCTCTACCCATCCATCCAACCATCCAGCAGCAACCCTTAATGCAATCTCTCTTCAACTCTCCTTTCCGATCCAAGTCAGTCAGTCAAGAAGTTTTATTTTTCTGCTTTACCAGACTCGACACATAGTTCTCTACTACACTGCTATTATTATAGGATGAGTACGGAGGGAAAGGATGACATAGCTACTTACTTTACTGCTTACCACCACCACTACTCTCTCACCGCTTGTTTGAAGAGTCGAGAGAGAGGAGAACAAAAAAAGAAGAATGGAAAGAAAGAAGACTTAAGGGGGAAATGTACACATCTCTTGGGGTTGTCCCTTGTTCACTAGATGATGCTACTACTACTCCTATATAATATGTTGTATGTATTATTACTACTAAAAGAGTCCCAAACAACTTTTCTCTCTCCTCTTTTTAACGCACATACACAAAGTATATAGCTTTGTTCCGTACAAGAAGAGTCATTTTTATTTTCTTAGCAAAGAAAAAAAAACCTGACCGATTACACACTCAAGAAGAGATGACATATAAACTCACATCAGTTTACGTTTTCTTTTACGTCTCACTTTTTTCTTGTTTCATATACAAATGATGATGATGATGATAAAAGCTGTGTATAATATAGTTGGTAAAAGTGATACCCACACTCAGACACATATGTTTTTCATATAACTTGTAAAAATCATGACTGTGTGTGCAAGAAGTAGGCACACAGATGAAATAATATGTCTTATAAATGTTTGCGGTTTCGTTTCCTTGTTTGTTGTGAGTAACTCGACTGGAAATCTTTTCCTTTTTATTATGGTTTTCTTGGAAC
>JAITYZ010001341.1:0-12747 GCA_027744595.1 Paronellides praefectus | reverse complement strand
TCCTAATAAACAACCAAAAAGCACAAAAATAGTTTGCAAAATATAAAAATATATACACTTATACATACCTACCTAGTTGTTATATATACAACACTAGATATATATAATGTGTTCACAAAGTGCACAATATTATTGACAAGTAAGTGGTGACGTGAGTAGAAGCAGTGTGAAAATGTAACATGCGATGATGCACCGCTCAAAAGATCACTACACCCATTCAACAACAGCGCTCTGTGAGTATCATCATCATCCTCATCATCACTGACTCTGTTTTTGTCGTCTTTGATGCCATTATGTGGTGTAGTGTGTGTGTTGTGTTGTGTGCTATACACTGAAATGCATTTACTACTCTGCTTTATAAGTTGTCAAAATATCCTTGTGCCACAAACCTTGTTATGAAGACTGTGAAGTGCAGTAATAACCGTCATCATCATCATCGTCATTGCCATATATTCCGGTACCATATAAAACTGCTATATATTTACAAACATATCTATAATATATGCTATAAAGCAAAAAAACACACTTTGTTTTTTTCCCCAACTTCATCATGATCAGCGTGATTATCATGATTTGATGGTGGTGATGATCGTACACAAAAACTAAATCAAAGTGTGCATGTTCATCTCTCTTTTTATTTTTTGGCTTGTTTTTTGTTTTATTCTTGTAAACTGTTCATGTTTTTTTCCAAAGGGTGTAATGTAAAGACGCAAAAAGAAAATGGCATAAAATAACGATTATGTACAGAGAGTAAAGACTTTACAAAATGAAGTGAGTGACTGTCCTACATTCATTACGTTTATTGTTTACCGCAAACGAAAACCACTAAAAATAACAGTTTTATTGTTATACAATCCTCTTTCTGAACGAAAAAGAGCAAAATTATAGACGTTGTACCGTTTAACTGTCCGTTTTTGGATTTTAATACACCAAAGTATATCATCATCATTATCATTATCAGCCATCATTGCATGTTAATATAATTTAGAAGGTCTATTAATTGCACTTGTTTAACAAAAATAATATTGGGAAATTAATGCAAAGCAAAACTTTATTTTGTATTGACTTTTTGATAAGTAATGGTTCGCTTTGTTTATTTTTTTCCAAGTCAAAGACATCCATCCTGCTTTCCACTC
Organism: Paronellides praefectus; assembly: GCA_027744595.1. Classification (NCBI taxonomy): domain Eukaryota; kingdom Metazoa; phylum Arthropoda; class Collembola; order Entomobryomorpha; family Paronellidae; genus Paronellides; species Paronellides praefectus. Next base: position 11,611 of record JAITYZ010001341.1, on the reverse strand, counting down.
GAGACAATAATGAAGTATAATTGATATTTACCTTTTTATTCTTAATTAATTAATTTTTAACAAATGTTTAGTAAAAGACCGGTATGCTCCTAAAATAACGGGATAATAAATTGGCATTCACATCGTAATCGTATATCTACCGTTACGTATCGAATTCAAGAAGGCAAGTTATGTACTCATTCAAGTGTCATTCTTCACAGTTCACACAGTACGATGGATTCTTTCTCAAACTGATTTAACATTGATTAATAATAACTTTATTTCCACTGATGAAGAAGAAACACTTCAATAAAAATTACTCTTACAATAACAACGGCAATCGCACATTTGTTTGTAATGAATTATGATGGTGCATTACAATTCAACTATCTTTTTTTTATAAATTGCCGTTGCATTCACAGCTAAATATATTTAACATGCCACATTGCAATTTTTGAAAGGATTTTACACGAGACATGAAAGGTCGTCGTCGTACGTCCTCTTGCTAAGCGTTTGCAATAATAATTATTATCATTTTTATTGAGACGTTTTGATAGCTTAAAATACACGTTGTACAAATTTTAATGGACAATAATATGCCTATAAATGATATATAGAGATGGTCATAATTCAAGTCGTCACTCAAAGTAAGTGGATTGGTCAGTTTTCTTTCTTGTTCAATTATCATACAAGTGTATGTGGTGTACGCTTTTTAATTTGGTGATTTTGGTTGGTTGTAAATTGTAATCTTTTTAAGCTAAATATAAAATCACTGCGATGAACTGAAAACAGAGATATAAACTGCATATATTATTGAAAATGCAAGAAAGTGCAACAATAAACATGATGGGTTGGGTTTTTTTCAAAAGGAAGTGGTTATATGTTTCTATATAAATAGATATATCATTAAACCCCCATGTATATGAATATCCCATATTACTTTTTTACCCTCCTTGGTTTAGAATACACAAACACATTAATTGGCACGAACCCAAAAAGCTGTACTAATTACTAATTAACAAGTCATATAAAGTTTAAAAGGCAAGCAGGTAATTTATGACTTGTTAGCTCTTCTTTTTTTTCGATGGTTAATGTGGACTAGACCCTATCTCCCTCTCATCCTCATCATTTTAAAACATACACAAAAAAGGTGGGGTACAAACTACAAACTTTGCATTACATTATCATTTCCATCATTATTATTATGGCTGTAAAGAGGAGCCGCTCTGCAAACTTTTTCAAACGCTCGTTTACAAAAACTGCTTGAGAAACAAGAGACGCTAAAAAGAAAAGATGCTCAACTCGCTTCCTTTCTGTGCTCAAGATAATGGCTGCTGTAAGTGTGTGTGTGTGGTTGGGGTAAGTAGTGATGATTCTTGTTGTGGAGGTGGTGGAAAAGAGTCATTCAGGATTTCATTGCGGCAGTTTAATTTAGGACAACAGTTGCACTTCTTTTTTTGAATAGTACATCTTTATTTCAAATGTGCGGGGCCATCATTATTACCATTATCATTTTCACCATACCTTTTATTGTACTTTTTATTTAAAAGCTCATTAAAATAAAATTAAAATTAAGCTTGTTTGAAAAAGACTGTTTAAAAATTTATAATTGTTTGTCCATTTGGTGATTGAAAATATAAATTACTGATCACCTTGTTTAAAAAAAAAAAAGCATTATTCGCTTGATATTTTACGTCGATATAATATGTATTTTACACACGAAACACATTCTGGGCAGTACATATTTGTTGGTTCATTCACATGCATACCTTCACTTTTTCTTCTTTTCTTTTACCAACAACAAACCAGTTTCTATTGATCTCTATACCTAAAGTACAGTCGAGTCATTTTTTTTTCTTTTGATATGCGAGTGAGTACAGAAATAGCTAAAAATGTTATATCTGATTTGACATCCGACCTTTAAATTCCACTCACTTGCCTTGTTTTCTTTCCTTCACTTTAGCTGCAGTTTAAGTTGTACATTGATGTGTGTATATGGAAGTGTGTAATGTTGTAAATCCTTGAAGAAGAAAAAGAGTTAAGCATGTATTTAGAGATTGTATACCAAAAGCTGAGCTGCATGCTACTTAAAAAAAAAGTCAAGTAGAAATGGTAGTAGTAGTAACAGACAGGTCTACCTACATTGCATACATCTCTCGTACGGCAGCAGCAGGAGTAACGTCGTCAAATGAAAAAAAAGATAGACGCAAGATCCGACGACGATGATGCCCTGGAGGAAATCATAACATGCATAATGCGTAGGTTGTTTTCTTACAAATACTTATGCTTCGCTTCACTACAACTTCTCTCCTTTTCACCTTTTCTCTTGTAATAGTAATAATAATAGTCATAAAATGAGAATAAATTCAAAGTTCAAATGGGCACCATGTAATACACATGAAAAGGAAGATATAACGACACTCTCAATGCTAAGAACAACATGCTCTTTAAAAAAATAATAAAACAAGTGTGCACAAAGGAAAAAAATATAAGTAGTAGCATGTGAATTAATTCTTTCAAATGTCAGAAAAAAATGGAGATTTCTTCACAACTAATAGCTTGAAGGGAATAAAAACATTTTACTTTTGATTACTTTTGAAAGTTTTTGTCATTAAAAATTTCCTCTTTTGTCACTCGTTTATAAACATGAAGAAAAAAACTTACATTTTTTAACAAAAATTTTTTAGCCGCAGGCTCATTTGCATAAAAATTTTATGCTAAAAACTACTGCAGAGACAGATTTTTTCAAAAAAATCTGAAGTATGGTGTACCAACGTTAAATTTTTAATGTTATTTTTAACGACCATACAGAATATCGATAAGTAGCTAATATAGATTTAACGGTTTGTAAATAAGGAACATAAAAAAGGGTCATGTTTTTGGTAGAAGGAGAGATATGTTTTTTTACCGTGTAACTTGAAGGTGATGATGATGATCTGCAGTATCGACGTCATTACAATAATGTGGCAGACTAAATGGGTACAAAAGGATTTCGAAAAGGGCTTTTAAATGTACTTTTATGCTAGCGTATCTTTCATTCTTCGATGATGATGATCCCATTTTACTTTTAGTCAGTCAAGTGGTGAGTAAAATATATGCTGCAAAGGCAAAGAGATTTTGTGAGGTTGCGTCGTTGTAAGCTCGTCGTTGAGTCGGAGTCAACCCAAATAAAATTGAAACCCACACATACAACGCGTATATAACGTCACATTATTATCGTCATTATAAAATCTATTATTCCTACAAAAGCATTTGATTGTACACAGTTTATTGTTGATATGTACCAATGTACCTCTTTTTGGCTGAGTAGAGCAGCGTTTTGTTCGTATCAAAGGTATTATTATTATTATTTATTTGAATACAAGTTCTGAGCAAGTATAGCATATTTTGTGACTTTACTGATGATGATGACCATGATGATCAAGATGATGATTATGATGACGATATGCCATTGTTGTGATCATAGTTTATTGTTATGAATATGAGAAGATCTGCAATGGTCGATACAGAAGAATGTCACCTATCCTTTTACATCCATGTATATTAGATATTATACTACATTTTGGTTTACTTGTTTCTTAAGTTCCCTGTCTGTTTTGATTTTATGACTTTACGTCTTGTCTTTTGTCGTATAAATGCCCAGCACGAGACATGTTTATAATTTACTTGAGCATTACAGTTTTGTATGTTTGATTTGTTTAGGTCAGGGAGAATTTGAGATCGTTTTTTTTTTGGAAAAATGCAGTTGTTAGTTGGCTCAATAAAATTCATAAAATAATATACAACAAATGACAAAGTGTGCTTTGGCTATGACCTGTTAAATACAGTAAATAAAATTTGAGATCGTTTTTTTTAGAAAAATGCAGTTGTTAGTTGGCTCAATAAAATTCATAAAATAATATACAACAAATGACAAAGTGTGCTTTGGCTATGACCTGTTAAATACAGTAAATAAAATAAACATTATCCTTTCCAAAAGACCTATCACGCGCTTAACATTTCCACATCATGTGATTCATTCTATTTGCTTGCCCACAAAAATAAAAACAAAAACATTTTAACAACAGTCTATTTGGTCGTGGCAGGTTACCTCCTTTTTATGCCATATTTTGTGGGATGTGTCATGTCCACCACTGCTGACCAGTATATAGTTATTATAGCTATTCGCCTATCAAAATGCACTGATGCATGTACCAATGTATATTTTATACATTCACCTCTGTCAATCTTAAATTACTATTATTATATCTAAATATTATTTTTTGCTATAGTAGAGCTAGCAATAATGCATCAGTGCACTGTAAAATTGTACTACAATTCCAGTAAAGTCTAATCAATTTTCTATATAAAGACCAGTTATTATTATGGTATTTTTTTGTTTATAAAAATGGAACGTTTATGGAGCATGCAGTTGTGGAAGGTTGTTTGTAAAATGTTTGTGCTCATTGTATGCATGATATCCTCAATTTTTTGCTCCGTTTTACACGCTATTTTGTTGGTACTCATGCTCAACAGTGCAATGTCCGTTTTTACGGAAGGTTACTAAAATGAGGAACATTAGGAATTTATTACGGTTTTATGCTCCTTGTAATGGGATCCCTTACTCCTCTATCCAACAAACTTTTTTTTCTTCATTGTTAACAGTTTACTTGTATATATGAACGTGGTAAGTGCATGCAACAAAATCTCCAGCACGTAGTATAACCACCAGAACAGGACAATAATAATAGCCAAACTCAGTGCCGTCTCCTCTCCTCTTCTATTTCATTCCCTTTTCGCCTTTTTAACGTTTATTTTATACAGACAACAAGTATAAATGCACCCTCTTTCAACACATTAAACATCCACATACATGGAAACTTACAACAAGCGCAAGCAACAAAATAATATTATGTTGGACGAGATGCATTTATACCGTACAAAGTACAAACATTGAACACTTCTTCCGTTCTCTTCTTTTAAATCTACATTTTTTCTATTTAAAAAATTATACGTTATTATATGAATTTTGTTCCTGTTGTTGTAAATGATGTTTAATTTATATTTTAAATGTAACATGTAGATCTCCATTCAGTCGAATGATTTGTACTTTTTTATTCTTGATCTTTTTTATACATAAAGTGTAGGTATTACGTACAGCAACACCGCCTCTTCTCCAAGAAATTCAACTTGATCTCTCTTTACCTTGGATTGGATTACTTGAATGTTCATGTTTTTGTTTGTACAAGTTGTTTGAGAGCACTCATCTCCTAGTGTCATTCATTAATGTACTTAAAAGCAATCTGTGAACAGGAACAGATTCTTCCACACAAAAATCACATAATAAAATAATATCCTATTCTCACACAAGTGTAGTACATGCCGCCGACTGTTGTATAACTTTTTTTATAAGGAATACCTATATTAAAAGTAGCAGATGTGTAGTAATGACCCTGACGATGGGGCCGACAATGGATGTGCAATACCAAAAAAAGTATAATATGCCGCAGCAGCAGTTGAGAAAATTAGTTTGAAATGGGATGCTGCTGCATGGAATTCAACACTACAACAATGATTACTACCTATTATTAAAACTTGATCTGTTGTGTTGCTCTTGAAATGACTTTATTATTATTATATCGTCATTATCATTTTTTTGGAAGTGACAGGACTACTCGTAATTAGCAATCTACTACAATCTGTGCCCTTCATTAATTTAATGGTATAGTCCATATAAAATGTTAGGGTCACATCATTTAACATTTTACCTCATGCCATTTCTTTTAGGTAATTAAAGGATTGTTCCCACTCTATCACTCTTTCATTCTGCATATTAGGTGGAAATTCCATTTTTGCAAATGGTAATAGGTAGGTATGCAGTATGCATAAATTACAATGCAATGTTGGATTGACTGATTTTTCTTATTCTTGTTAATCAATATATTATGCACTTATATGTAACATTTGGTAAAACAACTGTTCATTTAGAATAAAAATCTTTACCCGTTGCCTTGTTGTTGTTGCTGTTGGCTGTTCTATTTTTGTCAGTTATGTTTTCGATTAAGAATGCGGCGCACTCATTGTAAATTTGTTTTTACTGGCTTCTGACACATTTCTAAATATTTGATACGCTCATTCCATTTAGTATCCAAAATCCTGAGTGCTGTGAATGCGTCGACATGTAAACCCCATCAAAAATAGATGCACTTAGTATACAACACGACACATATTACATATGAAGAAGGAAGTTGATACCAACACCACCACCTCAAAGATAACATGAAGTGCATCATCATCATCCAAGTAGGTATGCATGTAAAAGATAATATTAGCTGTATAGGCATAATATATTCACTCATCATCAAACCAACAACCTTAGACCCTACGTTAAACAGAAAATACAAAACTGTATTGTTACAGTACAGTCCATGTTCACGTTTCATTGAAGAAGAGAAACAAAATCCTCGTCTCCTATAGTCTTCCCATGCTTATCCTTTTGAACTTCATCGTCATCATGCGAGCAGTAAGACCCACTGTTGTAAAGCCAGTTCTGCTACATGTATTATAATGCATTTCTACACGCTCATTCCCACGACATAACCTTCGACAAAAACATTTTTCAATTTTTCCTTCTACATCATTTGGTAATGGTGTATAACATGGTTGTAAACGATAAATGTAATAATACCTACTACCTATATGCATCTTGTATACATCTTTGTGATCGAACTCATATCATATCTCTGGCTTTCCTTCACCAATTTCTTGTATATAAATAAATATATCATTATGAACACACTTGTATTATAGTAACAATGATAACGATAGTGGGACATAATAGTAGGTAGGAAAGGAGGAGGAAGGCAGACACTGTTTTTACATTTGCTCCTGTCTTGTGCAGCATTGCCGTTGTTGTTGCTGTCGAACAATGTGATGATGATGATGCACACAAGTAAACTCAAATGAGATGTTTTTCAAAGATATTCACAAAAAAAAAGAAGAAGAGAGACCAGGTTTACTCGACTTACGTTGTTATCATCATTTTTCTTGTATTTTGTGTGTGTCTCTTGGCTCTTTATTTTATTTTATATACATATAAAATATAAAATGCACTGTATTTTGTCTCTGTACCTTACTGATTTTTCTTACCTAGCCAGAGAGTTGGTGATCAATATAAATTTTGATTCTGGCATGCACTTTTATCTTTGCTCTTTAAGCTGACTGTATCAAACCAATAACCAGAAAAAAAATATCATCACGGTACCAAAAAGCGTTCTCATGTATGATCATCTTTCGCTTTTCGTTAGTGTCATGATGATGATCGTCGAATGCTATTATCATATCGTCGTCGTCGTCGTCTCGTTCGGTTTTTTCAGCCGTTTCCTCTTAAAATTTTGGTACACACGAACAGGTCATGTATTATTATAATGTGACGTCTCTCCTCTTTATCGTTATTGCTTTTTTGTAGGAACAATCTAGTCATGAATCACTTTTTTTTCAAGAAGAAAGAGAGTGGAGCGGTGGTTGTGGTGCACACTCTCAAAAGAAATGAAATACGCAAATATAATGTGGCATACTATTATCACGAGCTTACATACAAAATGAAAAAATAATGATGATGTTTCTCGGTAAGAGAATAGACACATTAAACTATACACACTCAAGAAAAATACGCATAAATGTGCATTATTTTTTTACAAAATTCTTTGTGTTTGTGTCGAGAGGACAAGGTGATTAGTCATAAAGTATACTGCTGCAGTAGAGGAATAGTGCGCTTCTGGGGATGCATTAATTGACGTTTATCTAAATGGGATGGAAGATTAAATTTTGTTTTTTTTGAGGAAGGAGGAAGCAAGAGAAAAATTACTTTTCTGATTGAAAAAAAATCATTTTATTTGAAAATGTTTTTTTTTGTGTGCAACCACAGTTTTGTAAAGAAGTGTCATGTAAATCGTAAAAGTAATGTTTTTGGAGGAAGATCTCAAAACTATTAAGTTTTTTTATTGGTCAAAATATTTGTACTTAATTTCATTGAACCACAAAACTACTCAAGTTTTATTTTGAATTGTGCGAAAGATCCCATAATGTGTTTTCTATAGTAATCTACATATAAAACGATTGTTATAAGTATTTATGACACGCTTATATCAACACATGATTATATGCTTTGTCTTGAGAGTTTATGTACAACAAATGCTTGTTTTGGCACGAGCTTTGTTGTTGAGCTAGTTATTAGCTTGTTTATACTTGTTGGCAGCGGCAGTATATCATCATGAGTAATACTTTGCACCAAAATGTGAAACACTTGATTTCTTGATTATTAGATGGGTCCATGTTTTTAGTTTGGCAGCATGAGGAGAACTCTTATACCACTTTAAAATGTCCGCATGCATTTTTGTAAGTTGTGCCGTATCTTTAATATTACATTAAACGAAGCATTGGCTCATCAAATGTAGATTATGTATATTACATGATGGCAAATATCGTAGAATAAACTAATTTAATGTTTGTGTTGAAGGCTTCATGAATCTCTTTACCGCAATAAATACCCGCCTTTTACTATTCACAATAACATTGCTTTGTCTTGAGAGTTTATGTACAACAAATGCTTGTTTTGGCACGAGCTTTGTTGTTGAGCTAGTTATTAGCTTGTTTATACTTGTTGGCAACGGCAGTATATCATCATGATGAGTAATACTTTGCACCAAAATGTGAAACACTTGATTTCTTGATTATTAGATGGGTCCATGTTTTTGGTTTGGCAGCATGAGAAGAACTCTTAAATACCACTTTAAAATGTCCGCATGCATTTTTGCAAGTTGTGCCGTATCTTTAACATTACACTAAACGAAGTATTGGCTCATCAAATGTAGATTATATTACATGATGGCAAATATCGTAGAATATAAACTAATTTAATGTTTGTGTTGAAGGCTTCATGAATCTCTTTACCGCAATAAATACCCGCCTTTTACTATTCACAATAACATGGACACATCCTCCACCAACTGCCCAAAAATTGTATACCAGGAAATTACTTTTACCGGAAACTGGAAATGATTGGTAAACAAGTTGCTTAGATAAACTCGTCTTATTTAACTCACCTATATAGTCACTATCAACATACTTTCATTCCATAACATGTCAATGCAATATGCGGAAATAACTGACAACTGAGGACGCATAATAATCCTACTTTGACGATGATGACGTCCAGCTCTCAGCTTTCATTGTCAACAACAACAATAACAACTGGTGACAGTGACACCAACTTGTTCTACTTGTCAGTTTATTATTCTGCCAAATATGCATATACCACATACTTCACAAAGACGTACATAGATTTCTTTACGACGCTGTTTGGCGATGACTAGAATAACATTTTCATGCAGATCAAAAGAACATTCTTACATACATTACATGCGTCACATACTTTGCAGACACAAAATATTTCATGTAAGCGTCGTTTACGCATTCGAAAACTGAGCCGTTCCTACTCTCCCAACAAAAAAAGTAATTGCTGTGCGTTTCGTCTTGCCGATAATTGGCACTCGGCTCCTGTCATACTTTAACCAGCCAGCAAAACAGCATACAAAACAGACAGAAACAGTTAACTTGTTCTTTCGTGGCGTACGTATAATTTAAATGTATATAGATAGGTACATAAATGAAAAAACTCTTTATTGTGGTATGCAAGATGACGATGTTGATGATGATCATCAACAAGATGAGAGGAATGGAATGGAGCGTATAAGTTGCCATCTATGATAATGTGTTTTGTTTTAATGAGAAGGCAAAAGATAACATTAAGATGATTATTCTTGACTCACGCCAGAGAATAACAATTTATAATCCTTATAACGTCATATAACGCAAATAGGTTTAAACCTTATATCATATCGCTATATGGGATTTTTGTTTGAAATATCCATACAAACTCTCCCTATATTTTACATGGGTATTTATATACTTATATACACCCTTTAAATAGAACTTATAACATATAATATGCAAGGATGAAAGTAATATGGTATGAATATTCAAATACCCCCAGGATTTTTTCTCCCTCCTCTGTCTACTGTTCTGTTGTACCTTGTGTTTGTGTGGTGTGAATTGCTGCTCCCTCGCCTCTGTGTCTGCAAAAGCTCTTTAATAATCCTCTCAATTAATGATTGTCATCAGGTAATGAAGCACAAACGAGAAAAAAATATTCATATAGATACAAACAAGACAAATAGTAGACATGTTTCTTGTACTTCTCCACGCTTAATTTGTTTTTTTAAACATTTTAAATCAGAGATCAAAGCTTTTGAAATAAATCAAAGCTGTTTATAATATAGTACACACCGTACACACTACACACACTAAGATGTCGTATATCACCAAAAGAAAGAATAAAATAGAGTCTCATCTTCATTTATTACATTGAATTGGATGGAAAGTAAATTTTTGTGAAGCTGACATTTGTGTAGCACTTAGCCGCAATTAAAATTGCGACCTCTCATCTCATTTCCCTTTTGATACTTGGAATTTCTTTCACTGTTTACATAGCTAATGCTTGCAGATAATTATATAACTATCTATATAGTATATACACTAAGCAGATTGATCATACATATTCTCACATAGTAAGTAATATTAGAAAACTACAAGTTTCTGTTAACGATGGAACAAGTAACCAGTATAATGATAATGACATACAGATACAACATACAACTAACTCTCCGGGAAAAAATAGCCAAAATATGATTAGTGATACAAATGTATGCAATAAAAGTAAAAACAGATTTTTAAAAGAGTGATATGTACAATCTCACCCAAGTCACTTTCATAAGTTCCTGCTTTAAGCGTACTTCTGGACCAGTAAACCGATTATCTATTTAATCAGTAGAATCCCAACCTAATTTACAAATTGATGAACGGCGTCAAATAAATTAAAAAAAATTAAAGAAATAGTTACTAAATCTTTTATTCCCCAAATCAAAAATGCATTATTTTCTGTTATTCTCCCATTGATTTTCTAAAATTTTCTATTCATAATCACACGATGGTTTGTGTTTTTATGACAATCAATTATCTTTTTTTAAATTTTGTCTTTGTTTTAATACATCACCGAATTAAAAAATATGTTTATGAACAAATGTGTGGGTATGCATTTACTATTCTAAGAAAAATGATATATTTTACTTTTACGTTCCCAACTCTTTAACAACTTTAACATTTATTTGAAGTGGCTTGACATACAACGCGTTTAGCAAAGTGGCAACCACTGTAGTAAAAAAGTTGTCAGAACATAAAGAACCAACACAGGCACCATAAGTTTCAATGGAAAGCTCGTAAAGTATACCGCAAAAATAGGTAGAAGTCTACATATATAATACCGTGGTCGGTTCGGGGCCACAATTTTTGTAACCACATGTTCCTCTGACCCCAATACATAAGGCCACAATTTAATAAAAATCACAATGACCATTGGCCACAATTTTTAAAAAAAATGTTAATTCTCCACAAATACACAATTAGCATACTTTATTAAATGACATAATGACAAGGACATAACTACACATTATGATATTAAAATATTTGAACCATTACAACAATCAATGTAATATTTCCCGGTTGATTATTTAAAAAGTAATAAATTCTTTCTAAC
>JAITYZ010001340.1:0-17591 GCA_027744595.1 Paronellides praefectus | reverse complement strand
GCTTGAACAGATATATATTTTAGTTTGGACTATGAACCATGTACATTTTGGATGCTTGCATATATTTACTTTGGTCGAGGAACTGATGGTGTAACAAAAGCTAGTTTTGTTAAAATAAACTGTCCATTTTTGACTGAGAATGAAAATGTGACTTGAAAGAAAGAAGAATGCCATGATAGTCAGATAGTCAAGATGGGTCTTGTAAGGCAATACGACAGTGAAGTGCATTGTGCATTTTACGTTTATCTTGTAACCTATTTTTGGATTTTTGCTTTTACTTTTACAACTTTACATTTTAAAGAATGTTACATCTTCAATCATGAAAAACATGTAGGTATGTACGCACATAATGGCTTATTATTATTCATCAAGGCATTGTATGCACAAAGTCGTATTTTAAAAGTATTGGATTTTTTTGAAGAATCTTTTGTTAAAATCCTGGCGATGTGACTCATTTTTTCTTAGACAAAGTGGAACAAAGCAACGAGGTATAATTCTCAAATGTACTCAACCTTAAATGTTAATGAAGTGAAACGAAAAGAGTAAATATATATGTATCAGTCTGCGACACATAAGCCGCAGATTAAATTTTGTCTGAAAAATTAAAGCTGTGCTGCGTGCAGAGTCTTTTATTTACACTGATATACTAACATTTACTCACACCTCAGATTATTTTGAGTTTATAATTTTATCGCTTTTGTTAACCGCATTGATACGCAGCAGGTAGATCACTGTGTTAGTAATCGGTACTTTCTCGCGTTTCTTTTTGTTACACAAAAAAAAGAGTTATTCAAGCACAAAAACTGTGTTAAATGGGTTTGGTATTGACTCATTGACTGATGACAGAATCAAGTTGCGACAAATTTGTCAATTTTTCTTATTACTCTCAAAAGTCTTCAAACCATTTTATAAATATTTATGAGTGCATCTGTGACTTCTCAGCGGACGAATTATCGGTAAAAAAAGGAAATGGACAGAATTGATGCATTTCAAGTTATTTCTTTCTGAATTAGCTAGCTCTGGACAACCTATGTACTTCAGATAATACTAATATTTTAGGACATTTGGACATTGACGTCACAATGGTGATAATAAACAGTAGCAAACAGTATCACAACTCATCTTTTAAAATAAACAGTCTCAAACGACCCCTCTCTGTTAAATGTTATAATAATTTGTGATTGCCGAAAACGCAAATTATTATTAAAAGTGATGTCAGTACATTAAACAAACAACCAGTTGGGGTTTGTCAACTCTTCTGCTGAAGATATAATCAATCAAAAAATATATTATTCCTTTTTTTAAATTCATCGGTAAATCCTGTATAAAAAATGTCTGTTAATCGTTTTCCCATTTGTTTTGACAATCTCGCATAATATATTTTAATTTCTTTGCCGTAAAACTGTACAGATGTCCACCGGCATGTGTATCTTTACTTGCGCATGACATAATTGCTATAGGTACTCTGTTTACTGTGTAAAATGCTCCATAATAAATTCATGTTTATTGTTTAATGATAAGTGACGGAAATATTTGAATGAAATTTTCTCAGAAATTTGCGACATTCTTGTTGACAAAAGCCAGCATGAAAGACAGTTCCTCTGCAAGATAAAAAACTAAATAACAGTTCTGTGCTGCTAACGTCACTTTTAGCCACGAGGAATTACTCAAAAAATTGAGTAAAGGGAAGTTTTTTAATTCCAAGTTTCTTAGCACGTCCTCGATTAAATTGAAACATTCTAATCAAATAGGTAGGTATACATTTATTATTTTAAAAAGGTGACTGAAATGAAATACCGGATGACTTTTTTTTGTACATCTTGTTTGCGTGGCTTTGATGATGACTGGTGACCAGCTGTTTTCTCCAATGCAACCCCAATTTTCCCTTTTTTTCCAATTGCCGATATGCCATTGAATAGTACGCTGCTAAATTATGTATTGTGTGGAGCTGTGGTATTTTAAATGCTCACACACAAACATATTTTTCACGTAAGAAGAAGGGGATGTCCATATGCTCTCGCTCTCACCCGTTTTTACCCTCAGAATCTGAATTAGAATGAAGATCAGCAGCAGATATGTATAAAGGTAAAAAATATATACTTCACTGCAAATGTCTCTCTTCTGTGAGAACAAAAACGAACGACTGCGGTTTAGGAAAAGAGAAGAGCGAGATAGTAAGGCCGGGTGCTACTTTCATATTACGTACTAGACTCATCGTCAAAATCATCATCATCATCATTCCTTTTCCTTCCGTTTTAGAAAAAAAAATTCATTGAATTTACGGGCTCTCGTGCTACCCGCAGAAGCCAAGCATCTGTCCTATATTTCACCACGTTTAAACGTAACGCACTTTTTCCCTACCTATACGTTATTCACTGCAGACGTCGCCCAAAAATTGAATCTGCATTTTTAAGGGTGGTATGGTGGTACAATATGAGCATCCCAATTAAATTTTGTAAGCTGGTAGTATGAATGAAACCTATTGGATTACAAATATATGGATTATGAATGCTCCCATCTATATATGCCCGGGTGTTATACATATTTTTTTTCTTCTTGCTGGCTTCCTTCCTGGATTAAAAAAAAGTTGTAAACATGTGTGATAACTGCGCAAATACATAATTTTAAAATGAAAACGGGACGTCGTGTATCAATAGTAATAAATGAATGAATGGAGTTATCATGGCCGTAGAGAAGAAAGCGTAAAGCTAAACCGCACACCACCACACCGGAGGAGTCGGAGAGAGAAGCAGATGAAGCTGTTGTAAATCCAGGGGAAAACATTTTGTAACCGTTAAATTTTTACATGATCAGCTTGAGAGCCGCATGTGCCGCCAGTTTTTCACAAAACAAAAAAAAAGTTTCATCTATCTTTGCAGCTTGCTTTACAGATGACGATATGATTCTTTTTTTTNTGCTGCTATGCTGATGGTAAATAATGTCAACCGTGATCATGAGTTTTATGATCGACAGATGTAATGAGCAAAATTCCTCGACACACATACATAATAAATATATACACACACCCAAACCAAAACGCTGAGCCAGTCTCTCTCTATCTCTCCTCTTTGTCTCTTGTAATCATAAGTGATCATTTGTCTCTTGTAAATTATCATTTTCTTCGTCGAGCAGAAGAAAATATATATATATATTTAAGTGAACTCTCGGTCGGTAAAGAAGGAGAAAAAATATTGGTTAATGATTTCTTTTGGAAGATGGCCAAAGCCTTTTGCTTGGGCAAACATGATGATAAGTTATTCCAACTTTGCTGCTGCTGCTGATGATAAGTTTTCTAATCTTTTTACACACTTAAACCTGTTTACATGTTTGAAAATGGGAAATAATTTGAAATTTATAAAGAAATACACAAAAATTCGAGGGTGGTTTATGATGTGTATTGACATACACTAATGGACAGCTCCACATCATATAAATATATTTTTTATTTTGACTTTGCAACTTTGTCATCTCTCTGTAAATGTTTTTGATGCAAAAAACTATAAATTGATTTTAAATTATGAAAATGTTATCTTTTTTTTGTGTGTGCATTTTAAATTTTCTGCACCAGATGCATAGCATAAAGTCTTTACTCTTTTTGGTAGGCATGCGCAGATGGCTTGTTTAATATTTTAATGCAATCATCATCATATTAGAACTAACTTAGTCAGCTAGTAAATAAGGTTACACATCTGCCATTTCTCCGGGAAAATATGTAGGGAAATATATATAAAAGTTGCAACGGCTAAATATTTTGACCAGAACCAAATATTGCATCTGTTCACTACCACATAATATTCCATGTGCCTTGCTGTGTGTGTGTGCTTCCGATTTTGATCCCATTAACAATTCCATTTTGTATGTATGTTTGTTGTATCAGTTTTTAACATTTGTTCTACACTCCTTATTATTATATTATTATTATTTGAGAGTGCATTAAATTATTTAAGGGCACCCAAAAAAAAGCACATGGCACATGGCACGAGCCAAAAAAAAGACTTGAACAGTCAACACCAACTGCAATTCCAGAGAGAGAGAAAGAAAGATGCATGCATACCTAGTTTTGTTCATTGAACACATGGACCCTTTTTAATAAAACGCATTATCTCTCCTTTTCACTCGGCTTTTAATTGGGGGAAATCGAGAGAAAGAGCAGATGACTTACTAGTGATCCGTTCCCCAATAATATGTAGGTATTATGCATTTGCCAGCTGACCAAAAGGCTTCCCCAACAACTTACACCTGACCAGGGAAAGGTGTCCGGTTTGCATCCCTATCTGTCTACCTATCGGAGAGACTGATAAAAAATTATTCATTAAACATGTACGGGTGTATGAATGAACAAAGTAACCCAAAGACCCTATCCATGCAAATAATAGGGGACATGAAGAGAGAGAGAGAGAGAGAGAGAGAGGACATAGTTTTAGCTGAACAAATGAATGGGATAAAAAGGGGCATGGACCCTTGGTTCTCTGAGTGAGAAGGGTGGAAATCTGTGAAAAAGGGAGATTAATGTTTTATAATACGAGTGAGCATAGGAATGTGCTGCTGGATAACATTTTATATGAGACTTTGACACACAGCAATGGCAAGGCTGTGTACTCGGTCGTCGTGATCTCCTCGGCAACTTTCGCAGAACTAGCCGATTCAATGCACATAAGTATATCAGAGCAAAAAAAGGGGAGAAAATACAATGCAGCTGGCCAACGTGAAGGGAGAAGGCCAGTGAGTGAGCTAGGGAATTTTGCTGGAGAAGAGAAGACTCGACTGGGAGAAGAGAGAGCTCTTTCTCATATTCTTTCCCTTCTTTTTACATTGAAGTTAAAGTCAAGCCAGATGGATTATTGCCTTTAATATGGCATAAGGCAAAAAACTGGCATGTCGTCGTATGCATGGCTCATGAGCAGAAGCACTGTGTCTCAGCCCCTAAAAAACATTATTTGGCTTTTTGCTCTAGTACTTGTGTTGGTTGGGGTAGAGAACAGAAATGCACTGAGTCGGTTCAGTTTTGTTGTGTGTGTGTGTGTGTGTCTTGGGCAAAATGTTCGTGTTCAATGAATAAAAGACTTTAGTTGGCTCTGAGCTCTCAAAGTGTAAAGAGGTTCTTTTGATGTCTGTGGTTCGGGCAATATATACCCTACACACTCATGTTCATATGATATGCACGTAAGCTATTTTAAGTGCGCTTAAGTGAAAAAAACAACCCTTGTGTGAAATAGTTTTGTTTTTGGACCTGCGAAAAAAATTATAACAGTAAATACACTTGTTCTTTAATTCAGAAAAGGGTTAAATATATGTAAATGACAGGGGTTTTATGCTGCAAATACTTGCAAAAAGAGTTACATTTTTTGAAAAAGTTTTAAAAGTGGGATTGAATAAAGTGTGAAATTTTGATAATTTTTGTGTATATTTTCTTGTGGAAAGAAAAAAAGTGTTTTTGGAAGAAAAAAATGAAGTCTCATGTGGAATCTGGTGGAAGGGGTGGGAGTGGTAATGTACTGGGAGGAGTAAGGGCAGAAGGCAGAGTGCACAATGGAAAGAAAAAAGTGTTTTTGGAAAAAAAATGAAGTCTCATGTGGAATCTGGTGGAAGGGGTGGGAGTGGTAATGTACTGGGAGGAGTAAGGGCAGAAGGCAGAGTGCACAAATCCTCAAGGCACCATAGCAATAGTCCTCAAAAGGTGGAGGAAAACCAAGAAATTAAGGCATACCTGAATAAGTTGCAAGAATTGGTGCCATTTATGCCAAAAAACAAAAAGTAAGCTAATATAAGCCAAAAAGTTCATAAATAATAATAATAATATTATGTCAGTCAATTCACCAAGGGAATTTATGCATGGGCATGATTTTTGTTCCCTGCAGCACCCAATGAATTCCTTGTGTTCATATTATTAACTTTTTTTGCTATTGTTTATTTTTAGGTTAACCAAGTTGGAAGTGATCACTCACGTAATCGACTACATCCGCGATTTACGCCAAACCTTGGGTCTGCCCCCATGTATTGGTGAGCAAGGGGTCGCCGCTACACCTTTTGACATGCAAAGTGCAATGATTATGTCACAAGCTGTGAGTTCTAATGACTATGATAATAATACCGATTCCACCACCTCCCAAGTTCCAATCAGCACCTCAGCAAATTTACCTCATCATCTCCACCGCCACTACCATCAGAGACAACCTCTCTGTGTCATTACAAATCCAAATGGAAATGTTAATCCAACAACAGCAGAGGTGAGTAGTCAAAAAAAATGTTGCAACACAAAAATATTTTTTTTAATACATGGACAGGTGGACGCTGTTGAAATTTAATCCTTTTTATCTATGCTATATACTCGACTCCACCCAAAATAATTCTATCCTGCTCGCTCTACTGCGCATTTTTGTCATCCTTCACTTTTGAAATTACAAAAAAAACTATATTGTCACAAAAAAATTTGCAATCATCGCTTCCGTCAAAATCTTTTTTTTCATATCATCTTAAATTTCTTGCTTATTTTACTAAAAACAAAGAAAAATGGACACTTTCATGGTGACGTCACACTTTTTCTCATGGGTTTAACACTTTTTATAAACTACAACTTCTCTTTTATTTTAATTCATTTTTCTCTGTTATTTCCTCTTCATCAGCTCCCATCACTTAAACTAATGCTGAAAAATTTCCCGTGTGAACGTCTTGAAACTGAGTTTCTCTTGAGAAAAATTATTTTTCCTTCCTTTAAAAAAATCTTAATCATGCTCATCATCATCATCATCGTCCTAGTTATTATTACCGCCACACACAACAGTATAGCAAAGATGTAGACATTTTTTTGCCTGGTTCAATGTGAGGAGTTACAAAAGTGTATAAAAAACAAAAGAGGTTTTATTTCATTCTATTCATTTTTCTCTGTTATTTCCTCTTCATCAGCTCCCATCACTTAAACTAATGCTGAAAAATTTCCCGTGTGAACGTCTTGAAACTGAGTTTCTCTTGAGAAAAATTGTTTTTCCTTCCTTTAAAAAAAATCTTAATCATGCTCATCATCATCATCGTCCTAGTTATTATTACCGCCACACAAAACAGTATAGCAAAGATGTAGACATTTTTTTGCCTGGTTCAATGTGAGGAGTTACAAAAGTGTATAAAAAACAAAAGAGGTTTTATTTCATTCTACCACCACCACCATCACCAACCACCTTCACCATTATCATCATCACCATCATTACCTTCGTCGTCGTCGTCGTGATTTTTGCAGGTGCAGGTGTTTGTTGATGGTGATGCTGATGATGATGATGATAATGATTACACTATACGCTCTCTACTACCCTGTCATTTTTTTTCGCAACGCACTACACAAATAATACAAGTGCTGTTTTTTTTGTCGCCCTCATCTCCTCATCTCTTTAATATTTACATGCACTCTTCTTAAACATAAAATGGTAACATTATTACCTACATGAGATATATGGATATAACCTATGTGTACTAACTACAATGGTCACTGGTCACTACTACTTCTTTACCACACTGTAAAATTTTTGTCGAGGATGCTGATTTTTATTTCACGCTGTCATCATCATCGTCGCCATCATTATTTTCATCATCTCCGCTGTAAAAAGAAAAAGATGGAGATCATCTCTCAAGTTTTAAGACACAGATTAAATATCACGCGGTAGAATGGATGATGAATGCTGCATTTTTGAAAGAGTTAAAGACAGAAAAACTAATGTGGTATTTATGAGTTTGAGTCGTTTGTTTGTGATGTACTGGTTTCTTATCCTTATCAGCAGACATAAAAATATATGAGAGAAAACTTGTCGATATGTATTAGAGTTGAAGGGTAATAAATATATGATATGGTCATTCTTTATTTGCTATATATACTTAATGATCCCATTTTTAAGGCAGAACAGAAGTCAAAAGTTGAAAATAATAAAAATGAAGGTGATAGGATTTTTGATGTACGCGTATCAGCAGAAGAAGAAGAAGAAAACAAGGTTTGTTTACAAAACAGGATAAAAAATTGTAGTCAAAGCAAATACCTATATAGCTCGTCATATAATGGATGGAAGAAAAAAGTGATGCATTTTAAAAGATTTGCTGTTAAATTAACGGCAAATGTAGTGGTAGTAAAACTTTTTTTAGGTCACTAAATTGAAATAATGTATATTATTTGGTAGGTAGTTATGAATGGGTACATAAGAAAAAAAAGAAGTAAAATGCGACTTGGGAGCAAAATAAATAATATCCTCATTCACTTGAAGAAGTAGCAAAATGAAAGGGTTGAGAAATATAAAGAAGATGCACCTGCACACAATTATAGATAATTACGAGTAATTTATGTAATCAAGCAATCATCATCAGTAGCACAAGTAGCAGAAAGTGGACGGCCTCTGCATGCAGTAATGCAAAAGTACAGTGGTAGTAAATGCAGACGGAAATGATGAAAAGTTTTCAGAGATTTTGGTTGGCTGGTTTGGTCATGTATTCTTTCATTCTTTTATAGCGCTGACGGCCGTGTAGAGCGCAGTCGTGTTTTTAATCAGGAAGTAAAGCAAAAGAGAGAGAGAGAGAGAGAGAAATGATGCACTTGCTTTGTGGTGAGAGAAGAGAGGGTGACTTTTTTTGGCAAGCAATAAGCAGGCAAGTAAAGAGAGGGTGGTTTTATGAATGTAAAGGGAATTTTATTTGTATTTGTTTGGCGATTAGGGAGAGATGACGGGGACGGTGATGATTATGATATCGGCAATAATCATCATGTTGACTTTTTGAAAGAGGATTCAGATTCAGAGTGCGAGTGATCATCGCAGATTTTCAGTGCATGCAGCTGCGTGCTTGTCTACTAACATGATGATGATCAAGTGACGTGTAACAGGACAGGACAACAGTCGAACAATCTATATTACTTTGATCTCTGTTGATCTGCACCAGTCAAGTCGAGGCCACTTTTTGCACACACATGTACACATGTACCATATACACATAACATGCTATATAGCAAGCAGAGTGGATATCAAATCAAACCATTGACCATCTGCACAATTTAGCAGAGATCACGATGATAATGATGATGCCAGAGGCAAGGCAGTATTATTATTACCTATGTTATGTGCCTATTTACCTATGTAGTATGTATGTACATGACGTGAGGAGATGTGTATAGTATAGCGTGTTATTATGTATTGTGCATTATTGGAATCTGCGCAATGATGAAATAAATTATCAAGGTGGATGGAAATAAAAAAAAATTTACTGGTTTTACCACTATGAACTATACAACATGGGTTTGGTTCTCACAAAAATCCACAGGTCTCTGAACACTTTACGAGGAAGATCATAAATAAATAAAGTAAAAATATTGGTACACGAAACAAAACATAGGACATCAACAGCAGCGCGGCGGTATTTATGGGTGGTGAGAGCTACTCGTGGAGCTTATCACGTTTTGATAAGCTAATTCTCTCATAGTTTTTTTTATTATTTATTGGAATAAATGTACATGAATACAACAAGGCTTTAAAATTAGTGATGGTGATAATCAGGACGAACGAAACTTTGTATTAATCAGGAAAACAAAAATTTGAACATCTGCACCGCACGTCCACAAAAATAAAAATTGATGAGAGAGAGTGCAAGTGTCCTCATCAATGATCAAACCATGTATATAAAAAAAGAGTAAACACTTGGTCACATCATCAAATATTTAGTGCTCTCTGATGAGCACCACAGGTTTATTTGCATAATTATTATTATTGTGTTTCCAATTCTGATTTTCCCCCAACAATACATATTACAAATACATCAAGTGCACACATGTGTCCACACACAACCATTCCACTTACTAAATTAGAAAAATCATAAATAGGATTTCGTATTGTAGCTTAATAATACCCAGAGATAATTAATCGATCATCATATAAATGGGAAACAGTGATTTTCTTTGAACACATGGTCCAAAGGACAATGACGACGACAAGGATGATGATGGTGATGATGATTCCATTAAAATATTTAATACATTTTGATCCGTTACGGTTGTCAGTTGAAATTTTTTGTGTTTTTCTTAGGAAAAAAATGAAATATTCGTTCGTTCCTCTTGTGTGGTGGTGGTGGTCAGCAGAACAGTATATATTTTTTGATGGTTTCTGTTGCTGCTGCTGCTGATGGTGATGATAATGATGAGGTAACCAACAACACACGTGCATTTTCTCTCTGATTCTGCCTGACTGACAGGGAAAATTATGATAGCGAGAAGAAGGCAACTTACTGATGATGATGTCTGCTTGCTGATACGATGCAGCTGAGCTGATTACCATTATTATAGTAAGCCTACTTACTTTTAGGTGGAGGGCATACGGCATGTCTTTTTAGGGATAAAATACTTTACCAAAAGTTGGTTGAGCATTCACTCAAACAAAATATATATTATATACAGCAGGCTATAATATATAACTATGACTGAAACTCATTCAGTCAGTTCCGGTTTGAAAATGTTCATTGAGAAAATGAAGAAAAGCGAGAGAGAGACTTTTTTTTGGTTTTTGTGGTTAGCCATAAGCCAGCAAACCCATGAACACATGTGCACTGCGAAGAAGAAGAGGAGCAGTAGCAGCACAGCAGTTTCATTCGTTCTATTATAATATTATGGCCTTTTTAGATACTGAATAAAAGGTGTCTTAACTTACTATGATTATTATTACGTGTTACCACCATTACCAAACTGACTTTTCATTGTTTCCTGTGTAGGTACAGCTGGCTAGTAAGATTTTTGGCTTTAGTGGTCACGATACCACCACCACCAGGCCAAGTGTCCCTTTTTTTCTTTCATACAGCCAGAGACTCTGAAATGAATCGTCGTATTATAAAAAAAATAGTAGGAGAAAAATATTTGTAGTCAATAAAATGTTTTCTTTCATTTTTGGTGGATGATGGTGTTATGTTGGTGAAGAAAATGTGGGGACGATGAAGAGTCAAAAAATGGTCCCTTGGGTCCCATTCAAAAAGTGTTATCCTCCGAAGAACCAACGAATTATTTGAGAGAATGAGTCACAATCTACCACCATTCATCCCAAAGCACAGAAAGAAAAAAGGGGATATTGGCATTTTTATAGTAAAATACAGGAATTGAGAGATTATTGGATTTTTTTATAAAAAACTTGTGAGGCTGACGTTGAATTGAATTTCTACACAAAAAGAAGAGCTGAAGAAATTGTATTTTTTTTAAATTGCAATCACCACTCGAGGATCAATCAGTAAAAAGCTATATAAAAAAGTTTTTCGAAGGAGCAATCTATATGAAAAATGTGTATGTCTTGGTATTTTCAAATGATCACATCACGACTATATATTTTTTTTCTTGAAGACGTTTATAAGTTAGTTTGGTAATAATAAGTATCTCAGCATGAAGCGAGAAAATTTATTGAGATCGTGTAACAGAATCCTGATTTTTTTTATTAAGAGCTTTCTCACGATATTTTGCAGCTGCACTACTATATATACGATAGTCCACAACAACACATAGCATTACAACATTACTTTTCATACTTGGTTGAAGAATTAGAATATAATGGAATTTTTGTAAAAAGTTTTAAAATGATGAAAAGTATGTGTGTTCAGCAACCGTGGTTAAAGGAGCATTTCGATTGATTAATGCGTTACCAGAGCTTCAATTTACAAATTTTATTTGAGAATTTAAAATAAAATTATATAAAAAATAGGGGAACTAAATAGTAGAAATTCTTGGGAAAATTGAACACACTACTGTCATGCAAGCAAGCAGGACAAGAGAGAGAGAGAGAGAGAGAGAGAGAGAGAGAGAGAGATTTTTTTAAACAATTTAATTCTTTGCGGTTGAATTGACTTGAGACTTGAGAGCTTGCACATTTTTTTGCGTATATAATAATATACCTACACAGCAGGGTTTGGTAAATTGATGCAAATAAAAATGTCACTGCCATTGAATTGCATTGCAAAATTATATACTTATTTTTAAACAATTTTCACCAGTGATGGGTAGAAACATTAAAGTAACAACAGGACAAAAAATAGTTTAAATTCCGTCCCGTTTGCTTTTCGGTATCAAGATGATTGCATCCAACCGAAAGCTCGAGCAAATTACACTCATTCCCAGAAGAAAAAAAAATCTCGGTAAAAATTCGTCATTTAGAGATGATGATTATTATTACCTTGGTCGTGTCATGAATCGCTTCAAGGCATTCCGTAATGTACGTATAGATTAGCCAGATTATTTTACTATATTACTACATATAACAAACGACGACTCCTTGGTCGTGTCATGAATCGCTTCAAGGCATTCCGTAATGTACGTATAGATTAGCCAGATTATTTTACTATATTACTACATATAACAAAAACGACGAGGACGACAACAACAACACAACAACATATTATATTATATTTTGGTGGATTGCATTCTTCTCACAATTTTTTTTTCTTTTCAAATAAAAAAAGACAAAATAGCTCTTTTCTTTCAAGAAGTGTGTATAACTATAAAAGAGTACAAAAACGTGTAGACGTAATCATCATCACGGTTGTCCTCTATATCCCCTCTTATGATTCATGACGGGTTGATGGTAATATTCATTCTCTTTCTCAACCAACATCCCATCCAACAAATTTTCAGCAGCAGCAGCAACAGACCAGCATATATATATATTTTTTTTACCGCATCTCTTAAATTCGTAATATGCACCATCATAAAAAAAGAGATTTTTTTTTAAATATATACCTACACGTTCATTCGTTTCTTCATCCAATCGCTCGAACGTGACTTTGTCAGGAATCCCATTTTACATTGTTGTTGTAGATTTTGTGATGATGGTGATCATGATGATCGTCCTTATAGCTAGCTGCTGATGTTGTGAAACATTATTTTGCAATTTTCATCATCATCATCATCTCTCTTTTTCTATCGTCTCTGCAAAGCTACAAGCCTTTACTACACCGATTCACATGCACTGTAAACATTTGTGCATTATAAATTCAAACAAGGAGAATATTATTATGATTATGATACCTTCTTGCTGAAGATGTTGTAAACTTTTAAAGCATCTCTTCTCTCCTCTTCTTCTTCTTCTGTCGACTATGTTGCAGTTGAATAGTTAATGTGTTGTTGATGCTCCCTCTAGATCAGGAGGAGAGCCTGAAGAAGAAGAAGAAGAAAACCATATCATTATTATTATAACTTGTACTACTATGATCCTCGACAACATTCAAGTCATCATTATTATTGTGGCAGCAAATAATATTGTGGTGGCTTTACTTTGAATGCATTTTTCCTGAAGGAAATAGCACACACAGCTGCAAACATTTAAAAAAAAGATGAAGATGAAGTAAGATTTTTTTTGTATGTAGTGTGGTGCCCCTCTGGCTCATACCATCAACAAAAATCTCTGCCGTGTTTGTGTATGTTGTATAAAGTGTATATACACATTTTATACATACATATAATATGCTGAATGCTGAGACGTCCAAAAAAGACTTTCACTAAAATGCATATAATATTGCTAGCGTTCTCGCTCGCTACACGTCAACTTTTGAAATAAATGCCGCACCGCTGCTACAGCAATAATCTGCACACCTGGCTGAATGCTATGAACATAACGTACGTACATGTATAATAATAATATAGTTTGTTGGTGTTCCCAGTAAAGCAAAATAACAATAACAGTAATAATAATCTATGATATTAATAATAAATCGTAACGTTGTAACCAAGTATCGCAGCTATGTATTATTGCAAAACCTCTTATACTACCAGTTGCCACATGAATATCATAGATTTGTTTCATCAAGGTTGTGGGATTGTGGAATTGTAAATGTTAAAGAGAATGAGAGATGTAATTTTTAAAGATGCATATTATAAAAAAGTTGCCTGGCGGATGCTTGACAGATTCACAGAAATAAAATTATAAAGTGTGCTACGGTTTTATACGTGTACATGTGCTACGTAATAATTGTTTCTGTATTATATATTATCCTTGATGTGTAGGATATGGCCCATTGCAATAAAATAACAGCGAAAAATGTAAAGGGTCTTAAAACAAAAACAAAATGAGCTCTGGTGTACGTACAAGAATGCGTGCTTTGCTTGGAGGGGGAAAAAATGGTTGTCATGCTTTGAATCTTTTTGACTTTCGGAGGAATATTTAAAAGCAAAACTACAAAGTATATTTTATGCTCTCACAGTTTGTAATAAGATTATTAGACGTTTTATGTAGCTTGCAAAGATTGATAGCTAAACGGCTGCGTTGTTGTTTATGGCTAACGTGTTTGCTTGTAAAAACAAAACAACCATCTTCAAAATAATAATAATCATGATGATTATTATTATTATTACATATCAACCCTATAAATTATGCACATGTGCTCATAAAAAGCCATCCACCAAAAAAAAGATTGTTTTCGGTTGGCCATTTTAAAAATTATTCTTGATCGATTGAACAAAATACTTCATTATTATTTTAAAGGAAGAAGAAAAATTTAAGCATTAGCCTGGAACTAAAGGATTGTCATAAAATGTGTAATTTTACGTTAAAAAACAATTTCATAGAAATATATTTGCATTTAAAGCGAACATTATACAGTCCGGATTCATTTTGTGACTTGTCACGAGGATAATAAATGATGGGTTATCATTTACTCAGCATCATAAAAATTAACATAAAATATATAATTCATTTCTTTACAAAGTAACCAGAAACCAGCAGTCTCTGTGTTGACGCTACAAAAAGCCAATAAAATTGTAAAACAAACGACACAAGAATTTCAACAGAAAAAAGATTGATTTTGATGATTGAAGTATTTTCTTTTTGGTACAAAAAAAAATAATGTCACATAGAAAAACAACCAACAAATATGTATGAATATATCCCACACAAGTTGTATAAAAAACAAGCATTACGACGACGAGCATTGTCGGATTTTTATAAAATCTCGGAGGTACACAGGCCACGTATTAGAAGAGAACATGAAACTGTTGATTTAGCTGTTACTGCCTTCATTTGTTACGCGTTTTAAATCATCATTCACTTTTTATTCACAATTGAGCAACTTTTGTATATTTTTTTGTCTGTTTGATTTGGATCGTTTCGCTTGTCTAAAACCAAGATCAAGAGATGGGAATCCAAGATTACATTTTATTTCTTTGGATTCACTCATTTCGAAACAAGAAAAAATAAAGCAAACAGGCAAGTAAGATTAAAGATAAAACGGGGAAAAATCCGACAGAAAAAAAATTATCATCAGAATCAGCAGGGTTGACAATGGAAGTGCAAAAACTGTATGACATTTCTATTTATAAAATACGTCACAAAATTTAGGAAATATATATATTTTTTTCAAATGTTGGTATTTCACACGTTGAACAATGCCAAGTAAAACTCTCCGGTTTGCGTGGCAGGGAAATGAAACGTGAAGGATGAACGTGGTGCTTGAACAAAAATGCGTGTATAAAACCTCCAGAGCATAGAGCAGAACTGATTTTTTTTTGAATAGATAACGGAAAATATTATTAATCTTCACTAAAATTATTCTAATTTTTTCTAAATAATTTATTCTTTTTTTCTCTTGTTTTTTCTATATTCGCCTCCTGCTGCTGACCTGACATGTGATGATGTCGCTGATACTCAACTCATTTTCAACCTAAATCCTCTATTCATCTCTTTCTGCTGCTCTACTACTTCACTTCACCTGCAATTTTCAAAACTGTCAACTGTAAATCTCGGCAAACAACAGCCAAATGGACGATGAGGAGTTGTTTCATTCCTTTATTTTAAGAACATTTAATAGTTCGTTTGATAGTTAACTAGTTCCTTAAAGTATACATGTTCCTGTTTCGTGTAGCATAAAAAAATATGATCAAAATATTTCGTTAGGTCGTCAATTTATTTTTTAAATGAGTCAAGTGTAAAAAAAGTGAGTCATTATTTAACTTTATCAGTGACCAGTAATTTTTATGAACAGTGAGGACAAGTAGGACTGATTCATGAGATTTTTAATTTCGGTTTGCTGGATGACGTCAGAAGAATCATTAAAAATCATTCTATAACAGTTGCCGTTGCAGTTTAAAGTTACAAACATTCTTCAGGAAATTTTTCTTTGGGTCTCAACATCTTTCAAAAAAATTATACAACTCTATTCAAACTTTGCATATTTCTGCTTGACTAAACCAAAGACGTTTACATATTTTTAAGGTATTAAAAAAATCTTTAAATGTTTTTTATTGTATACGCTTAGTATTTAAGTTAAGAGCTGAATTATTATTGCATTAAACATAATATTTTATCGTATCTCGCTACATTTTTCAATGCGCCTCACACAAAGTCAAAAATTCCTTTTTGAATACTAATATCACATTTTTTTTCTCTCCTGTCAAAATAATATTACAATTCATAACAGATTACTATACTTTAAAGATAATGCTGCTAATCTCCTTTTTACTGTATTTAAAAATGGGTATTTTTTGGCTTAATGACTTGGTTTACAATTAGGAAACCTCGTTGCGTAAATAATCCATCTAAAAGCATTATTATTATTACATCAGATTTTTTTTTGGATGGTAGAGTCTTTTCTTTAAAGTTTGAACAGGGAATAAGAAGAAGACGAATAAAATGGAGCGTAATTTTTTTCTTATTCTTCTCTGCTTTTGTATAGCATTTTCTATTATCCTGTACGGAATACAAAAGGAACAAGACAATAAGAACGTTTGTAAATGATGAGTTGTTTGAGTTGGGTTGATTTTGCCAGAGAAAAATGTGAACATGATTTATTACTTTTGCCTGGTTTTTTTGCGCACCATTTTCTATCTTTAGTTTTGAAGTCTAGGTATATATTTTAGTACAATTGTATATTGTGTACCAAAGTTTACTGACAATTTTTTTTTCTTTGTGTGTGTCATTAAAAAAACAGATTCCTGAATTGATGGATAAGTCGCCTTCTGCTGATGTTGACACAAGACCTGTCTCCTGTTGACGATGAAACTGCGACAAGAAGGAAGTCAAGCCAGAGTAAAATATTTTTTGCTTGTAAATAAATACTAATGAAGAAAAAGGAAATTAGTGACTTCTTGACTACTAAAAATAACACCAACCGTGACAGCAACAAAATTGGAAGAAGCTTTAAGATGCAGTGCAATAGTGACGAGGGGATTCATGAAAAATCCAACAGAAAAAAAAACTGTTACATATACACATATTATACACACTCAATTCGGAACAAAGTAGTAGTACAGCAGCAGCAACACAATGGGGCAACCATACCAGAACGGGAGGAAAAAAACCAGGAAAAAAACGACCAGAGAGCTCTTCGTGTCACATATAACGTAATGATGCGGTGGTGGTATAGAAATATAACATGGTTTTTGGAATGAAGAAGTTGGAATTTGGAAAGAGTAGATGGAACGGTACATTGAATAATTAAGGGAGTTTCTTCTACTCTCTCTCTCTCTTGTGCAACAACAGCATGCACACAACATACAAAATATTATTATTGTGTGTTGCGTGAGCATAACAATGTTTTTTTTGCTTTGGAATGAAAGTTGGAAAGCTAAAAATCGATCGATATGATGATGGTTGTTTTGATGTAAGAATGAAACA
>JAITYZ010001339.1:0-30189 GCA_027744595.1 Paronellides praefectus | reverse complement strand
AAAAGTGGAAATAATATTTAAATGGGCTCTTAGCAAAAGTTAATGATTACACTGTGAGTAAAGTTAATTAAAACAAGGGAGTGCATTGAGGCGTCCAACATTGATATCTGACACTTGTTTATTTTCACAAAACATAAACTAATTTCTTCCCCTTGTCGTCCCATGTGCAACAGACCTTTAAATTGAGTCATGTATTATTTATTGTTCGTGTCTGGCCCAATGAAACAATTTAATGCGCACTTTGAAATTTGAAATATGATGTACAATGCACATGTTAATTTTATTTTTAAATAAATTATTTACCAGATTCTTCATACCCAAAACCTCGCCAGTAACAAAAAACACCAGCAATTTGATTAAAATATTTCGTTATTATTACCTTTAGTGTTTACTGGCTTCAAATTTAAGCTCTTCTCGTTATTTTTTAACGACATGTATGATTTTTGCTTTTTAGCAGTTACATAAAGAAGGAGGTAGAAAGAAACAGAGCAAGTGGATTTGAAACAAACGCATGTATTCCATGCATATTGCTGATATTTCCTTTGAATTTCGATGAAGAGGTAAAAGTTGGGTTTTATTTCTCCAGGGCATTCAAGGCACTTCTAAAGTAAGTTTTACTCCGAGTCAAAATCGTTTGTGGATGAAAAAATCTCAATCTCATTTTTGCTTTTGTCGATATTGATGCCACAGCTTGATGCCAACTTTATTTCTATTTTTTAATATTCTGAATCATGGATACAAATTTGTTTGATCTTTAAAAAATATGGAATATTTATCATTATACAACTTTACATCTATTCTAATTATTATTTTATTTTTAGATAGCAAGAAAGAATCACCGAATTGTTTGCATTTTTATAGCACATATGGTGCAAAGTCATGTACAAAAATTCGAGTGCACGTTAAGTTTATTACTAGCAATGCCTCGCGTGTTGTACTGTTAGTTATTGCGTTGGGAAATATATTTTCTTTTCTTGGTAGAATATAAATTCATAAAGCTGAAGTTATCAAATTTCTCTCTACTTGTGGTAGACAACTAGGGGGGCTAAGTGCATTATAAATCTGGCTATTTCAGAGAGCGAAAAGCTCTTTTTCTAGAGAGAGAGAGAAAAAAAAATATTATATAGCACACACTCCTTTTCTTGGTAGAATATAAATTCATAAAGCTGAAGTTATCAAATTTCTCTCTACTTGTGGTAGACAACTAGGGGGGCAGTGGAGGAAACTAAGTAACTTCCAAATAGATTTGGTTGTACACAAGTCAGACAAAAATTAGATTCAGCAAATTATAAGTAAAACAAACACCACAGTGTGCTATATGCGTATATACATATATATGTTTTATATTAGTTATTATTATTATAAATATTCTTTAGATATGAATAGTTTATTATATTATTTTATTAGGTAGGTTATTTTTGAAATCCCTTTAGTAGGCGAGGCTTTAGTACACAGAAGGCAGAGGGAAGGAGTTCATGGCATAAGCCAGTTGTTTGTGTGTGTGTAGTAATCTACACCACCACCGCTGCCACTTTTACTTTTTGTGACTATTGTACTCCGTAGAAATGGCAGTAAATCCAAAAAGCTCGAATTAAATTAAGCAATAAAGCAGAGCACGAAGAAAAGCAAGATTTTATGATTTATGGAGCCGAAGGGGATCTCCTCGCATATGTTGTTCGAACGAGTTTGTAGAGCCAGCCAACAGTGGAAGTGGAAGGGAAAAAGAGAAAGTTTGCATGTTTGTTTGTTGTTTATATTTACTGCTACGAAAAGGAGTGTGTGCTATATAATATTTTTTTTTCTCTCTCTCTCTAGAAAAAGAGCTTTTCGCTCTCTGAAATAGCCAGATTTATAATGCACTTCCATATACAAAATCTCTTCTCGTTGAGATGACTTTATTCTTTGATCTATAAAACGGAAGTGTTCATGTACGTGAACTTGATGAGTATGCAAATACACGTGTGCGTGTCTACTAATTTTATTGAAGCTGGCTTTTGGCAGAGAGAAGATCGTGACAGAGAATGGGAAAAGCATGATAAAAAGAAATTCAATGAAATACAATATTTTATGAAAACTAGCTTATTTTCATCCGCGCTCTCAAAGAGAGACGAAAGATGATATTCGCGAAAATAAATCTGGCTGTAGTCACGTCATTACACATTCCAAAGTGCTGCAGGATACATTTTAGTAGTTTTGGTTTGTACCACTGGCACTTAAAATATGAATGTCTGTCGAGCACAGCATGCAACTTTAAATAATATATTACCTACATGTATGTTTGTTTGGTTTGTGTGTGAGTGTATGTTATTTACTGATAAAAAATAGTAAATAAATAAAGTTACATTTCAATTTATTTTGCCAATCGTGGCTACGAAAATATAATAAATAGCCTACTTTTTTTACCATTGATACTTTTTTCCTGCCAAATGGGTCATTTTTTGGAAACCCATCTTATGAAAGCATTTTTTATAGGTTATTCCAAACGACAAGTCTTTGGGAACAATATGTACAATTATTGCTTTGTCAGATAAAATGTCGGTTCGTAAAATATAATACGATGCTGCTGTGTATATGCCAGCGTGTGTGCTTCAATTTCCCCTTATTAAATGAAAGCGATATGAGTAATTTTAATAAGATTTTTTAGTGAAAATCGTACAAACGTAATACAAGTCGTTTAATACAAACTTCATCTTTATGAATTTAAAAAATTGTCCCTATATTTAACAATTTAGTTTTTAAAACATTTTATTTTCCCAGTTTTATTTGTCTATTAAATTTTAAATATCCCAGTGTAGCACAAATGAATACAAAGACAAACTGAAGAAAAAAACAAGTGAAGAATGAATGCTACCACAAGATAATCAAGAAAAGAAACGCGTGAATAATAATATCATCATCATATCCACTCGCTAATCCAGCTTTTCAATCCATCCTTTTTATTATCATCTTCATATCCTTCAAGGTTTTTTTTCTCTTTCCGACTGCGAGCGTGTCGCTTCCGCTTGAACGAGCTTTTTGTCTTTTTATTCTTCTCAACTTTTTAATATACCTACCTATATATCATATTGGTTTTTCCACACGAAATAAGTTTATAAACGAAAAATCCTGCTCCAGTCTCGCTTCTTCTTGTCTGAAAAGAAGTCATTATTATTCTAAAGGACAACATTATCACAGGCTTTCTTTCTACACTTCTCCCTCGCTGTGTTGTTTATAAGATGTATAATAGCGTGAGACATGCTCAACTAATATCATCCCATCATGTATAATTTTTCATTAGTAACACAATTTTCAGAGCAGGCTTCATGGAATCTCTGGACATCATCATCCTACTGTAATCACTCATACGGAAACGTGTAGAGGTGTATAGTCACGTCATCCATTTCAGAGATATTTTTTTCTTCTCTTCTTCTTCTCCCATCCCGCTACATTGCATCCCTTTACGCACAAAAGCTTCCCTCATTCCCTTTCTCTCTACGTTTATTGTTATTACCACTATCTATTCATAGCAGCAGCATCAGCAACTTGAAGAACCTTTTCCTCGAGTCTCATTTCTCAGTGTAGCAGAAGAGCTAAAGCAATTCTACTGTGTAGAGAGAGATATGAAGAAAGGAGCGAGTAAATGAGATCTAAAGTCTCTTTCATTCCCACAGGTTTTTAAACAGTAACGAAAATATTTTGAGTTTGTGGAACGACATTCATTTATTCACTTACTGGAATATAATCGCCTGTATTTTAAGCCATTTTACATGCACAAAAGAGCCAGAGACAATAAGTGTTTCAGAGAAGATAGGCGAGCAAATAATGAAAGCAAAAAGAAAAGGAGAAAAGATAAATTTTTGTCTTTAGAAACGCCAACATCGCATTACTACTAGTGGATGAATGCAGTGAGCTATACTATAGTCCTCTTCTTCATTTCATGTCACATCGTTTCCTTGATGGTTTATGGCTTTTAAATTTAAGTGAGAAGTATAAATGCCCCAACTCGCAATAAAACGTAATGAATATAATATAGGTAGGTATATGATAGCTACAACTACAAGTAAATTTCTCAAAAAAACACATTAAAAACGAAATTTGCTATTGCTTCCTTTTTTAAGTCAACCATGAAGCTCTGTTGAAGTACATGAATCGGCACAAAAGTAAAAGTTATTTTCGTTGTGTGAATGCATATTTATTCAAAATGATATTGCATTCAGTGCAAATTGCAAATAGTGGAAAATTATAGACCTCAGTGAATCCAGTCTATAGTTTACTGTCGTCGTAAGTTTGAAACTCACCACAAAGAAATTCGTGTGAAAGAGGAAACATGAATCAATCACTAATTTACAAAATAATATGTTGTAAAACTGCCTGTTTCTTTCAGTAGCTATCTTTACGATCTTTACAATGTAGCAACAAGCAGGTCTCAAATTTGACTTCCAACACCCGGAAACAGCGCTTTAACGATGATGATCAAATACCTATCGACAAATAGAAATTTTACAACACCTTCATACATATAGTTATATACTAAAGTATATAAAAATATAAAAATGCTGCTGAAGTTGTACAAAATAAGAAGAATGAAGAAAAATGTACAATTACACAAAAATGTAAAAATAGGCAACATTTAACAATATTGAATATACTAAAAGTCCAACGACCCAATTCTAACTTTTTTCATTTAAATTTATGCATGAAATAACATATTCGGAAACTCCATTCATTTGAAGTATTCCAAGTATTCAGATGCGTGAACGATTTTAAATTCAGCGTCAGCTCTTCAAGTATTTTCTCAATTAAGATATGGGAATGTATGGAATCACTCAATTATGTTATAAAACATCCAGTTCATTTCAAGCTCCTGTTAGCTTTACTATTAGATTATCAAAAGATGATATTATAATGATATTGATGATGATGATGCTTCAAAAGTAAGGGGAACCTTTTCACCTCTGTTTATTTTCCCTCTCTTTCATATCCGCTCCGGAAATTTTTTAAAAAAAGATAGAAGAAGTAGAAGTTGGTTTTAGGATGAACTATTCGAGCCATACAAAAATATTGTAAACTTTTGGTGGCGTCTGGAGACCTAAACTTTTACTACGAAAACATTTGCTTTCTTTTACTCGTGAATTTAAAACGTATAAGGGTTCCTATATAAATACATGTATAATATATAATGTGTATTCTGTTTTGAAAAACTTAATCGTTGAGTTGCACAACTGTCTCCTACCATAAAATTATATAATGAATGCAAAATGAATTCCAGCAAACATCCTGCACATCTGCATTAGAAAAAAATTCTGCTAAAAAAGAGAGTTTTCTGGTATTTGAGTTGGTAGGTTTTTGTAAAAGGATTTCAAGAGTGTTTTTGATTTTCGACATTTTCGAGTATTTGGTGCAGAAAGGCTCAACAACCTCTGAAAATGATCCACAAAGAAAAACAAAAAGTTAATCTTAATATCCGTAATGTACATAATACGTAGAGTGGTAGTCTGTTGAACAAAAGTAGTCTAGGAGTAACGTGTGTTTGTTTAATTTTGTCCCTGTATACCTACCTGCTAATGTACCTATACTAATTCCTAATATTTTATTTTACTAATCGCATTGAAGTCAAAACATTCCAAAATACTTTGAGATTCAAATATGTAGTTTCAAGTAGAAATTCAAAGGAGAAAAACAAGCTTGTTTGAGAGTCTTTAGTACAACACTTTTGCTCCTACTAGAGCGTATAAAATATGGACTTCCTCATAAAAGGACTTGACCTCGATCTGGATAGATTAAGAAATTTCATTTCACCCATTTTTACTAGCTTTTGTATTTGCCTTTGTACATGAGTGTCTACTCTTATTAACTTTTAAATGATATTGGGAGTTTAAGTTGAAATACACTTCTAAAGTCTCGTTGAGGTCCCACTTTCTATCAAGTATATAGAATAGGAAGGAATTGAATGTGCTCAAGCAAAAGTTCCATTGTCTTTCTTAACAAGGAACAAAACCGACACTGGAACAGAAATAAGTCACAACAACAACAGCACAGCAAGTCAAGTCCACGATACTTTTTTGTTTTCCGCGAGAAAAGAACGAACCAAATAGCATTACAAAACCATGCCGCTGTTTCAGACTACCCTCATTATATTCATATCATCATTCTTATATACCTCCTTAACAAAGTATGTATGTACGTAAATACACAAGATCATATCAGTTTTACATATTGTATAGTGGTAGAACTGAGGAAGGAATCCAGGGATGAAATAGAATAAAGAAGAAAATGAAGGTGCACGGAAAGAAAAGCTTATTTTCTAACAGCAAAATGACAGAACAAGGCTAACTGACTAAAACCTGACTGTATATAAATTTGGAGCATATTATGTGCATTTATTTCTACCGTTTCTATAAAATATACCTATATATAAAATGTATAGGTATTGGAAAATACCATTGTATTAATTTTCCAGAATCTCTCGAAGGAAGAATGACTTTGATTGTGAGTCACGCTGTGCAATGCATAAGCTATCAAATATACGTGCACATGTATTAAAAAAGTACAAAAAAAACTATATATTTGGCTGGCATACGTGGGCAAGTCAACGCGAACATGAATTTCACACACAGAATAACAATGAAGTTTACAGCATTTAGGAAAAAGATGGAGTGCCAAGAGACAGTGAAAGGGAAGGAATCAAGAAGCCTCACAACAACAAATTCCATTCTAATCCTTCCATTCCAAACGCTCATAGAATACCGAGATATTATGTAGTATACCTACTAATATATATAAAAGCCGACATACAACAACCGATAGAAACGATTCCTTTATAGTTTCCTGTACGTTATTCTTTCATTTGTTTTTGCGTGTGTGCAACCTCGTTACTTGTGATGCATAGGTATTTATCTATAAAAATATATACTTATTGGGCGCGAGGAGAGAGGACAGTTTGAGTCTCTAAAAGTGAATAACCCAAAAAGTATCGATAGACTGTTGCAGCAGACTGGTTTTTTATTAGTTATTACTCTGTTATGTTTTATTCGTATATGATTTGATGGGTATGAAAATATAGGAGCAAAATAAGAGCAGTCATCCACACCACCACACGCATTCAGTATTTATTATAGGCAGAAAAAACGTGCCTATTTTGTTGGCACACAAATAAATACCACAGATATATGGCAATAAAAAGTAGGGAAGTTTAGAAAAAGGGAGAAAACGAGTAAAAACACGATAGAGAATAAAAAGAAGAAAACTGCGATAAATATATAGACATGTATTTTGAGGAAAAAAGGGGAAGACGATACAAGGAACTGAATCAAGGATAACGGCGGCTAAGGGGAAATATATACACTATAAAAGAGTCAGCAATATGCCTTTTCTTATTAGATGTAATAAAATTGCTCCGATATGTTCGCGATATTGTATGTTGTGTGTATGTGTGTGTGTGTTTTATTCCATGCTAGTTGAACAGGAAGAATACACTCTACAAATTTGGATTAGACGGTATACAATATTTTTTTGGTGGTGGTGTTGTTGTTATATGTTTAGTTTACTCATTCACTTTTTTTCCGTGAAATTTTTTTTCTTTCACGTTTTATGGGCATTACATGTGAACTGCACGTAAACTAAAATGGTGAGGGAGTCTCAATGTGGCAATAACAAGAGAGAAAAAAAGAGAAAGTGTCTGCCTGCCGATGTAGATGCCGATAAATGCACTACTACTACTACTGATGGTGCAGCAAACAGAGGGTTTACCTTGCGAAATAATAATAATATGTGATGCTACTCATGCAACAAAAACATAGTGGTATGAATGAAAACACTGAAGAAACCAACCGCACACAGTGGTATCCCCACCTTTCTTACTCTTCCTCTTTCTTACTTCCTGTTTCCATTTCTCCCCACTATGTATTATTGTATGTACTTAACAAGAATTTTACTTTACTTTGTCTACTATTAGTTACACTCTTGTGCATGGTTGTATAACAAGGTTTGTATTTATAAACGCTATATACTGCTCTTGTTGCCCTTATGACGGTTGTAGTGATACAGGAAAAGAAAGTACAAAAATTCTGTTTTTTGAAGACGACGAAAAGAAGAAAAAATATTTCCAAAAAAACTTTCGTTTTCATGTTTGTATTTCTTTTTTTTGTATCAAGCTTGATTTCCTGTACACCATTTCCTCATTTTCATATAGGCATGTATGTATGTATGGGAAAGTATGCTCAAAAGGGAAAGTAGGGAGAGAAAATATAAAAAAAGTTACGTAGGGTGAATCGTAATAATAATAATACTATGTTTGTGGTATTCCGTTTTAGTATGCACGTTTGGAAACATGTACCTTTTCTGTTCATTTGCACACACTGCTTACTGGTATATGTATTAGTATATCCGTATATTATGTTGAGTCAAGAGTCTTTTGCTGCATATAAGAAAGAATGTAGTGCAGAGCACACAGAGAAAAATATTGTACCATTTTTTTGTGTTGGAAGTCAATGTTTACTTCCAAATAGATCGGAAATTGAACCAGGTCTTCTGTTATTGGTTGATGGCTTCCCAATATCTTCCTGCATAAATAAATGGATGGATATGCATTCTTCATGGCTCCGTAATAATAATAACAATACAGGAGGAAAAAAATATTGTTGTATTTTTGATTGGATGGTTTTGTAGTAGTAGTAGTAGCAGCAGAGCAGAGACTGCAGTAGTATCACTGCGGTCACAACGACACAAAACTCCACAGAGGATATAATAATAGATGCAGCAGTACAAGTACACATGTCGTGTCAAGTCAGAGAGAGAGAAAAGATGTATAAGTGTAACTGGGCTCAGAGTAAGTTGTGATGTTATAAATAGTGGAAAGCAGGTTTATACGCTGCTCCCCTTAGCATCCGATACATACCTAATCAACCCAAAATTTATACAGGAATCTTGATTTTGTTTTATTTTTTTGCCCCACTTGAATCATCTGTAAGCTACAGCTAGAGAGACGGATTTGGTGGCACTGGGTGTTACGTACATAATATATTTTGTTTTTGGAGTGGAAGTGTAAATGCATGCAAATGTGAGTGCATGGGTAGTAGTACTCTAACACATTTGCAAAAAAATATTATTTCTGTTTCCTGTATAATATAATTTTATTATGTATGCATGTATATAAGTATGTCTGGGAAAGTGAGAAAGTTTTCCCATTAATTCTGTGACCCATTGGATGGTTTAGCTCAAATGACAGTTTTATCTGCAGGTTGAGGAGCTGGTGCTAAACATGTTAAAAGTGGTGGTGGTTGTATCATAAATAGAATGTGAAAAAATGCGGTAAATGTATTTACGCTTTTGCATTTGAATTTTTACACGGGTGGCTGCTGACACGCATCTCTCTCTTTTTCCGGTTTGAAAATTTACCACTATTTTGCAGGTTATTTTTTTCTTTCCTTTAACACGAATAAAGGAGGGAATTTGGACGGCGGGAAATGACAGAGTATAGTGCAAAAGAGCAAATTGAATATATTACGTATTTATTTTTTCATTTGCTTGCATGACTGTCTCCCTTCTCATTTTCTAATTCACAATATATATGGATCCCATTCCTATTTTTATGCTCTCTTGTGACGTGCTTTTTATGAGGATATTTTTCTCCCCTGCCAAAAAATATAAAAATAACTGAGCATCATCATCCAAATCCAATATAATATATTTCAAGTAAAGTTTGCTATTTTTTGTCTATATCCACACTTTAATCCTGTTTACTTTAGGCTTATAGATATATTTTTTGTGACTGAAGAAGAAGAATAAGAAGCATGTGAATTTAGAAACTTATTTACAACGTGCCTCTTTATTTTACAGTTGGCCTCCTTTCCATTTTTTTTCTCCGAGGTTGATTGTTGATTTTGTTTTGTTCTCCATTTGTAAGCGGGGTGGATAAACTACCGTGTCATAAACGTAGATGTGAGATAAAAAGTGAGAAAGCTCGCGCATTGTTTAAACGAATTTGTGTTAATTTTGTTTTTGGCTTTGCTCGTTTCTCATTTCCTCATCTTCATTGGGTCAAGCCGTGAAAACAAACTCGCTTTTAGCTTTCGAATCCGTATGATCATTTGTAGATTAGCCCAGAAACTTGTGTAATAGCGGTTAGATGTATGTTTGCTTGTATAAAAACTGACGTAAACATCAAATAGACCTCTATATATTATGTATATATGTGTGTCCATAAAACATGTAACATCATAAGACATTTTGTCTTTTCTAAAGAATAGACGGATTCTGAGAAAACTAAAAAAACATTTTCCTCAGATGAACGAAAAAAAACACATCAGAATCCTGTTATTTTTCTCCTCCCAACGCAACTGCCTTTTTTTGATGGAGAAAGAGAAAAAAGTAGAAGCTATAATCATCCAAATATTATATAGCGACTCTGGTGCTAGCTCTCATAACACTTTTTTACTCCAGACGTCTAGTCTAGAGGCAAATGGCAATAGGGCTTTATTTCCTTTCTCTCGACAATAATAACACGGTGTGGAGGAGAAGAAGAGTGAAAGTAAAACAGCAGTAAATACAGCAAACAAGGAAAACTCATGTCTCTTGTGTTACAACACCAAATAAACCTTCCCGATCCACTTGCCGTTTTACTTACTTAAACACTTTGTGTGCTCCTGATATTGTATGATATATATTTTTTGTGCGATAGAGAATTTGCTCATGATTATGAGAAAAAGTGTGGCAGTAACAGTAAACCAGCAGTTATGGAGAACAGTGTAGTGTGTGTTTCTCCGCCTCATTCACAGAATATAGAAAGAAAGGACACACGCTCTCGCTCTCTCTTTCTCTGTGTACTCTATTCTTCATCAAATATTTCTCATAAAAACTTTTCTCATAAATACTCCATAATAAAGTTGTGGAATGGGACGAACTGTTTCTACAACATAAGTAGACAAGAAGAACAGAGAAAAAAGTGAAAATCTACTACTTGCTAAAAACTGGCGTGGTTGGTGGATGTGATCCAGGAAAACAGAGGGAAAAGTGAAAATCGAAAAAGTATATTTACAGATGTCATTATATTATATTCAAAGTGGAATTCTCTTTCAACTCAACCGTGTAGCATTACTTTTCCCTCCTGCTATACTTCTACTCATACTATGTATTATAGAAATGCACACACATAAAGTACTACATCCTACATTTTTACAGTAGGATAATTTCAGTACAACAAAAAACATTTTTCAGAAAAGAACTTCTGATTGTACCTTTCTATTATGTTCTTATACGGAACATTTATGGTTAATACTACAAAAGTTGTTGAAAGTAATAATATGTAAAAGTGGTAACTTTGTCCACAAAAAAATGATTTTGACATCCATACATAAATATTGTGTACATTGAAATTATTTCTGTGCGTGCAGCTATCCATTTTCATTATGCTATACTCGCTATACTATAATTTATTAATGTGATTAAATATTTTTATGACTTGGCAACTCTTTGATGTGATGTCAAAAGATATTTTTGTCATTTCATGTGGGTTCACTTCTCAGAAAAATAATCACAATTCCTCTACGAAATGTACCTGAGTGAAATGGGTTTGTATGTTGTTTTTCTTACAATCTGCACCAAATATGCATACTTTAAATGCTACACCTCGTCTGAAGCTAAGTTTACTCTCACAATGGAAAAATTGTGTTTATGTCACACACAAAAGTTATACTATGGTATTCCAGAAAAAACTTGCCATTTTATTGCTTTATGCAATCCCCGTTTCTTTTTCCTGATAAGCCTATAATTTGGTGTCAAATAAACTTTGTCATACTAAACTACATAAATTTCTCAGCGTATAGCTCGTGATGAAGGTATCAATATTGTGCGGAGCATTTTTTACATTCCATATAATGTCTGCGTGTCCACCTACACGATAACTTTGTTTGCAATTACAAGTGGGCGA
The DNA here is from genome assembly GCA_027744595.1 of Paronellides praefectus. Taxonomy (NCBI): domain Eukaryota; kingdom Metazoa; phylum Arthropoda; class Collembola; order Entomobryomorpha; family Paronellidae; genus Paronellides; species Paronellides praefectus. The sequence continues at coordinate 18,284 of JAITYZ010001339.1, read as the reverse complement.
AACTCCTGAAAATTTCACAGCAGCAGCAGCGAACGAAAGAAAAAAAGAGTATAAAACAAATAATTGTTTCATAGGCAAGGTTGCTTCCCAAATGAAACGGTTACAAAGTAATTTAATACAAAATGTAAAATAACCGTTTACAATAGCTACTGGCGTTTATCCTTATTTTATATTTATATGCAATTAGTTAGTCCAAGTCTAGAGTAGTTGAAAGTAAAGTACAAAACTGAATTGCGTTGGCGAATAAGCTCTTGTACATTGGTTGGTTAGTGGTGGCGGTGGCGGCGGTGGATTTGAGTGAGGCAATTGTTTTCTGCGTACAAAACCGGGTGAAATTGCAACACCACCGCTACTAAAAGAAGTATATAATAATATCAAGGACAGAGATCTTCGTTGCTAGCTTGATGGATGGATGGATGAATGGATGCTCGTTGTTTGAAAATAAAAGGCTTACGTTAGTCACTCAAGTAGGAAATCATGTATTATTATAGAACCCCTGTAATAAAAGGTAAGTCGTATAAATACACATGGATGATGGATCGTATATTATTATGGACTGTTTCTAATGCCAGTCACTGACTACAGGCGGGTGAGCGTTTTGTATTAGGTAAAGTATGCACACAGTAGTTGTGTATATACTGTATACAGTGTGTTCATTATTTACTCACGTCTGCAACGTGAGCATACATAATAGATTGAATTTTCCTCTAACTGTTTCTCTTTACCAATCCCTGGATGATTTTCCTTTTCTGCTCTTCTCTTTCCTGTCTCATTTTTGTTGGAAATCATGTATTATTATAGAACCCCTGTAATAAAAGGTAAGTCGTATAAATACACATGGATGATGGATCGTATATTATAATGGACTGTTTCTAATGCCAGTCACTCCGACTACAGGCGGGTGAGCGTTTTGTAGGTAAAGTATACACAGTAGTTGTGTAGTACGAATACTGTATACAGTGTGTTCATTATTTACTCACGTCTGCAACGTGAGTATACATAATAGATTGAATTTTCCTCTAACTGTTTCTCTTTACCAATCCCTGGATGATTTTCCTTTTCTGCTCTTCTCTTTCCTGTCTCATTTTTGTTTGATGCTCGTTATAATGAAATAAGTTAAATGAGTTCCCGTCGAGTGCGAGAGAGGAATGAACGAAAAGAGAGAGAGAGCGAGAGAGATGTTTCCAGTGACAGGACAGCAGGAATAGAGCCAGCAATGCCAAGTATATTTTATACGTTCATTCCTTGTTATTTTCTTGTTTCTCATCTTCCAAAAAGGAACAACAAGAACATTCAAATATATAATACATAATACACCTATGTATATACGTAGAAAAAGACAAACAACAAGCTCACCACGTGCTTAAAATGTTCCATACGTTATTTTCTTTTTCTCTATGAATTTCATTTTATCTGTCGGGCTCAGCGCTAAAATGAGGAATGAACCGTGTTGAATTTGTTTTGGTTGCATGCACTTGACATCAAGTAATCTTTTGTATACAACTAAACTTTTCTCTGTGGGAAGTGCCATTTCCAGCATTCACTATACATAAACCCTCTACCCTTTTACTATTCAGTGTATTCTCTGATGAATTTGATGATGCAATGTGGACAATGAACATATTATATATATATATGATAGTATGAGGAGGAGGTGGATTATGATGATGCGTTTTCTATAATATTCCTTTTTGTTGTTGTTGTTGTTGTTGTTGTTTCTTCCCGTGAAACTGAAACTGAGCATTTACTACTATACAATTTCCTAAACTAAACTTTGAATTGAAAACGTTCCAACCAAAAAAGTGAATCTTGTGTATGCAGTTTAAGAACTGCTGAAATAGGAGAATTCCAGCAGCAGAATGGAAAGGGTTGGTTTTGTTATTTATATGCTTTTGGGAAAAGTATACATAACATTTTGTCAGTGGGAAAATTCATTGCGCCTCTAGTAATAATAATAATATTAGTAGCGTGTGTGTACAATAAAGGGTTGTATTTGTGTTCTTGTTAGAATAAAATTGCGTAACCCTTTAAATTTTATTTTCACATGTACACACACGCAATATTATTACAGAATATTATACAAATTCATGGTGAGGAGGAGAGAGAAATTGGAAGGAGTCAAGGAGTGTCTGTGTGTCTCCTGCCTTGTCGTAATGTAAATGTTCCGGTAATACAAAACGCATTTTTTTCTTCTCTACGCAATATTTCATGGAAAGAACATAATCCAATGACATGGATATGAGGAAATAAATGCGTGCATGTACTCTCACATGCATACTTTATTACTTGTTCGTGCATCCCTCCTACTTCTAAAAAAGTGGAGAGTAATGATACGTAGTAGAGTGTAATAGAGGTTGTATGATTACTAGTATATATGTATAGGTTTTTATATCATATAATAATGATAATGCATGTACTCATTCACTACTACCACTAGACGTTGTCTGAACCACTCATGCAGGCAACACGAAGAAAACGAATGAGTTAAAAATGGAAAACTGCCTGGCGAGCTATACACGTTTATTGTATAGGTATCTATTTATAAAGCAAAGCTATATATGAAGTTGGAGTAAAAAGTAAAAAGTTTACTGTGGAGTAAAATGAGACTCTGACTACTACCTATGTGCAAGGTCTTTTCTGTTAAATGTCGTATGTATGTATATTTGATATTTTTGTGGTGTCTACTATAATGTCTAGACGTAGGCATACAAGAGAGGAAGTAAAAAAGCAGGAAAAAATAAGAAAGACAATAATAGTATCATTCACGGTGCTTCAATTTTAAACTTGGACTCTTGCTGAGGGGTAGTGTGCTAGAGGAAGGATATAGGGAAGGGCGAAAACTTGAGCAAATAATAGTTATGCGGGCATTACTACTATTACATTTCTACACTGGTATTTTCACTATTTTCCCTGAGGAAGCAAGATTCAGGAAAGATGAGATGAAACCGTTTTCTGCTTTTTGTCCTTCGCCTCCTCCTCCTCCTCCTACGAATCCTTGTGCACTTTCTCATCTTACTTTCGCTGTGGGAAAAATACTTGCGCACTTTCTCCTGTCATTTTTTTCCTGTATAATGTTCCACTGGGGATCATGTGCATATAGCGTGTGTAGTAAAAACTTGTGCAGTGTGTTTTCATGATTGCCACACGTAATGCTCTGAGAGCGTACAATAGTTGAGCAACGTGTACGTATAATGTACTCTAATATTATTGCCAGGAATAAGACAAGAGACAGGGGTTAAATGTAAAGTATTCAGAAGATTCTCATGTCAAACATAACATGAGGAATTGCGTGAATATATAGCCATTTTTATGTGTATGAGTGTAGCAGCATATTACTTACTTAAACTGCCCTTTTTTCGTTCTCGACACTGCCGAAATCCATCCATAAACGACCATTCTCCTCACTACTACCACTGGTGAGGATAAGGATAAAGTCACAGCGTAAAAAATAAATACATCATCATCCTTTTCTTTTTATGCTCCACTCAAAGAAAGGAAGTGCTTGTAAAAGACCTGTTTGGAACATCGTTCAAAGGAGGAAAAAAGGAGAAATCATTCACACCATTTTTTCCATTTGTGAGTACAGCAAGTGTAGTAAATTTATATACACGCAAACATCAAACCATCATATCATATCAATCCAAGAGAAAAAAGGAATAGCAAGAGAAAGTGGCATGGACAGTGGAATGTATATGATGTAGATGTAATGTATGCACTACAATGAAAATGTTCAAAAAAGTAGAAGTACTTCACTTTTACAGTTTTTGACACGTCGGCCGAAAAAAAACTATCGAGTGAGTGAGTGAGTGCGCGAGTATTTATGAAGTTGACTGTTGAGGGTTAGAGATTGGGCTCTGCTTTATATATACACAGCACAGAACAAAGCTGGCAAGTTTCACAGGGAAACAGATAACGGCAGCAGATATTGTATGTACCGTCAATAAAATATCCAAAGTGTATTGTAAACGATATCCGTTTTACTTTTTCCTTCCCATTCTTTAGTAAAACATGTACGTATTATAAAAAAAGAAGATATTTGGTCCTTTGTAGATATCCCTGTTTTGTGTATGAGTACCATATTTATAAATATATAAAAGACAGACAAGGACAGAGAGATATAGAAAGACAAGAAGAAGAAGTAAAAAGTAATGTAATGCTTGTCGTTGATTTGAACATACTATTGAAGAATTTTCTTTGAATGTGTTCATCCCCGAGAACCATGCCATGATCTACAAGAAGTACAATCATATACACAATTTACGAACATTTCAACAACCAACTGCTGAGCTTGTATATACATATACAAAACACACACACACATACACGGTTCTCTCTTTTCACTCTTTATTTATATTCATTTCCGGCCCCTCTCTTTTTTCATTTCATTCTTTCTTTCTTTTTTTACATCATCTGAATTTCCTTTCTGGTGCCGATAAGCTCGTGTTTCCCATGTATGTATGTATGTATGTGGCACACACGCAAATGTAAATGGCTGTTTTGAAGTGTGGCAATGGCAATAGTCATTGTAAAGAAATTGGGAGGAACGATTTAGTTTTTTAATACTTTCTCAATCCATTCGCGTATATGGGTATGATATACATACATACACACACATAATCTGATGGTAGTGTATATTGTCGTCATTCAAACCGAATTCATTTTTTTTTACTCTGTAAAAAATCAACTAGAAAAAGACATTCTTGAGTTGAAGAATACAAACCAGAAAATTGTATACACACACAGTCAAAGAAGCGGAAAAAGTTGTTTCAACAGCACAGCCAATCTAAAGAAAATTTAAAAGATGTAAACGTATATACATAATATGTATTACGTATATATGTATATGCTTAATATATGTATACCTATATATACAAAAGATGCCGATCATGTTGATGATCACAAAAAAAGTATTAAAATGGGCTTCATCCTTCCTTGGTATTTTGAGAATAAAAAATTGTTGTAATACTGGTTAACAATCAGACTTGCTATTTAGTAGACATGAAGGCTGACGGGATTGATGGAATGAAAGTGGAAGGAGAGAGAGGATAAAACTTGAGTTTCGGAAGAATTTATGGGGGGAAGGTGGAGTATATTGTAGTCGGAAGCATTGGAAAAGGGAGATATCTTTGATATCCCTCCACTTACTCTACTTAAATGCCTGTATAAATGGTAATACTTTTCGGGCTTCCTCTTCCGCCTTCTTTTTTCATTCTTTAAGCCTTTTCAAAAAAATAAGAGTGACAGCAAACACTACATATAGTAGTAAATTTTTCGCTTTTTAAACACCATCACATTGCACTGCTGCCACTATTTCTACACCAGCATCATCATCATCATCATCAGACGCAAAACTCCCAACCACGATATCATCTCATATATATTTTTTTTTAGGAAGAATTAGGAACATTTCGATGCGGGGACGACGGACGGGGATGGATGAAACGATCCGACTAAAATACAAACATTTTTTGTGTGTACATTGCGTACATGCACACTGCACTGCACTTGGCGTGAAATAAAACCATTTGATTGTGAATGAAAGGGCATCTCCGGTTTTTAGGGGAGCGAAAGAATTAAAATGAAGTCCATTATGTTGTGATTGAAGACAAAATCCGGCAAAGAGGAAGAGGTAAAGTATTAAATAGAGCACAAGAGCCTATTCTTTAACTATCTACAATACTGCTGAAAATCAGTTATAGCTATGGTTTGGTTATCGGCGTGTATATTAAGCTAGCAACTAGTAAAATGGTATATAAACCCTTAGCTAAATATGTACTGGTGGATCTTCTGCTGTGGTAAAGAATTATAATTATGACTTGACAGAGTCTATCATAGAATAGCACATGCATAACAAACTTTGCATGTAATCCTATTGGAGCCTCCCCAACTTTTCAACTTGCCGATGTTCTTGTTGTTGCCTCGTGCGGAAGAGTGACACATGAGTTGATGCTGTAGTAGACTAAAAAGGAAACATTTTTGTAACCGGCTTATTTTGTCGACCCATGTTTATTTTCTGATTGCTCTCTTCTTTTCCCTGCAAACATTGCAATAAATATTGGTTTTCCTTTCCTGCTTGAACTACGTGCTTGACGGAAGAGGATTTTATATGGTGACTGATGAAGTTAAGCATTAAAGCAAACATTATATTGCCTTGCTTTTATGTAATGTATTAATGTCATGAAAATCTAAACAACTTATTTTTATTAGTGAAGATGCATTTGAACACGATCACAACATCAGGAAGTGGCTTACCAAATAGTACCTGTTATTACATTTACTACGAATTCATGCCAAAGTGCACTTGATAAAGAAATAGAAATAACACTCCAATTTATAAACCCTGCATGTATAGTAAACATACAAAATGCTGCCAAACCTATTAAACTCTCCTTGTAATTATCATGAACCCTCCAATTCCCATTCTCTTCTCAATTAACATAATCGAAAATTAGATTTTGATTCCCCCAATGGAAAACACAACCAATTTTATCTAATGTAATAGAAAGAGAGAGGCTGCAATTGTAATAATAGTGTGTAAGTAGGATATTTTCACAAGAGGTTAGTGCGGAAAAGCAAAGAACAGCAGTTTTGTTGATATCCTGTGTTATGTTATAAGTGCTCTCCTCTAGTATCCTTTTGAAGAACCTACTTTTCCTCTTTATCAAGATAAGAAGCAATCTTCCGGGTAGTAGAAAGGAAAACGAAATTAAGACAGTGAATAGAGAGCCTCAGAATTAGCAAGTCAAGGGAAATTTGCCGATTTTTAGAGACTATTAGAGGGTTTGATGGTATAGCGCTTAAAGCTCTGCCGTATTTTTGTATATTCCCTCTGGCGTCGATTTGTATTATATGAAGGTATGTAATGTATACATATAGGTATATGTATACTTATATTAATAGAACTAGAGAGGCCCGATAAGCCTTGAGCATTTTGTTATCATAAACCCTATTTAAGTATACAGGGAAATGGTTGTAACAACAAAAATTTCGCTTTGAGCATCAAAATGGCAAGTACGTGTATCCCCCAATTGCATACAACAAAGTTGAAGCTCTCACAGAATCTTGTTCAAGATTTTCTCATCCACTCACTCAGTCTTTGTGAATAGAGAGCCTCAGAATTAGCAAGTCAAGGGAAATTTGCCGATTTTTAGAGACTATTAGAGGGTTTGATGGTATAGCGCTTAAAGCTCTGCCGTATTTTTGTGTATTCCCTCTGGCGTCGATTTGTATTATAGGTATGTAATGTATACATATAGGTATATGTATACTTATATTCATCGAAATAGAGAGGCTCGATAAGCCTTGAGCATTTTGTTATCATGAACCCTATTTAAGTATACAGGGAAATGGTTGTAACAACAAAAATTTTGCTTTAAGCATCAAAATGGCAAGTACGTGTATCCCCCAATTGCATACAACAAAGTTGAAGCTCTCACAGAATCTTGTTCAAGATTTTCTCATCCACTCACTCAGTCTTTCTATTTCTTGCGTATCCCCAAGAGCACCGCGAGCAAATCAATGTGTAGCAAGTATATACATACTACACACATATTACGCCCACATGTGCACACTTTTTTGCTGTCCTCGGTTAGCCCACAGTTGAAGAGAAAGTAAAGGTTTTCTGGCAGTTTTCAAGTAACTGGAGCTGAAAAGATTTTTTTCTTCACGGGAGGAATAAAAAATAGATTGTTACACTGCATCAATTGCATACAACAAAGTTGAAGCTCTCACAGAATCTTGTTCAAGATTTTCTCATCCACTCACTCAGTCTTTCTATTTCTTGCGTATCCCCAAGAGCACTGCCAGCAAATCAATGTGTAGCAAGTATATACGTACTACACACATATTACGCCCACATGTGCACACTTTTCTGCTGTCCTCGGTTAGCCCATAGTTGAAGAGAAAGTAAAGGTTTTCTGGCAGTTTTCAAGTAACTGGAGCCGAAAAGATTTTTTTTCTTCACGGGAGGAATAAAAAAAGATTGTTACACTGCACTGCACTTTCCCTTTTCATGACCATCAGGACAACAGTGTTATCCATCTCTGAAGTAATCCTCATACATATCTTGAATCAAACTCTTTTCTTTTTACCCCTATCATCCTAACGATTTCATCCTTACGTAACTATCATTTTATGACCATGAGCATTTAAGCATGCTTTCATATGTGCTTCCGCAATGCTTTCTCCATTGCTCATATTATAAAGTCGTATATTTTATGTAGGTACATGCAGATAATATGTACCTTTTTCAACATCAAGTAACAATGCACACGAATGGAACTTTATTTTCCCTGGGTACAAAACACACCTTGAACGTAACGGTCTGATAAAGTTGGTGAAAACTAGTACGCATCTTTGCGGTTGCAATCTTGTTGTTCAAGTAGGATTTTTACCTCAGCTCATTTCGCTGCTCTTGTTCTTCTCAAAGGAAAGGTCTCTTGCGAAATAATGATACAAAAAACAAAAGTTAGCAATAAGAGGTTGAATATGTATGTATGTAGGTAGGATAAGATAGTATAGTAAACATAAAAACATTTTTTTATGTATTTAAGTTTTACTTTAGTTGATGAGAACGTTCATATACTTTGAGTACATATGTGCCTAGATGTTTCGCAAAAGACTTTTAACAACATACAGCAAGTGTATATACCGTATTCTCGCAAAATATAGACAGATGTGAAAAACATGAATCTGAAAAATACTGCCAAGTATTAAAAGGTTAAAAACGAGACAATTGAAAATGAATAGCTAAAACTTTCCTTGTCCTTCATTAACAAGCGTAACAGGCAAGCTAATTGTAAGTACATAAGTGTATGTTTTCTGATGTTTTAACTTGTGCCAAAATAGTGCTAAAAGTTAATATTATGGTATAAAAGTTTCTTATGTTTGTTACTTGTATTACTTTATACATTAATTATCAATCTGAACCGTTGTTACCTGTTGTCATTTACTAATTTTCAAAAACGTTTAACTACTGTATGTACAAAACTGTGATATATTTAGCAAGAATACGGTAAAAGAATTACACTGGTTGAGAACATGCAACATACGAAATGTTGCTGCAAACAAGTTGCAAAGGAGATATATATACTTCGTGGGAATTCGACAAGACAATGAGAACGAAATATAAAAAAGTATTTTTTTTTCGAGCTAGGACAACGACGACGAGTAACAGGATCTGCTGATGATCTACTTACTATATTGTTAAAAGCATTTTTTATATTTTACATGTATATATTTATATAGGTACATAAACGTGCCCCGTTGTGCTTTGTGATGCTGCTGGTGAAACCACTCACAAAAAAACTTCCCAACTGAGAAAACTATTTCTTGTAGCTTGTTTGTAAGAAAAAAATCTGAAAAAGTATGTTTTTAGTTCTGAGAAACTGAGAAGTTTGTCGAAGCTCGCCCACACATAGGTTTGAGTTTCAACATAACCTTTACCACTATACACATCATTATTATTTTTCTCTTGTAGTATGTACAATGGTGAAACCTTTTGGATTTCTGGTTGCAAAATTCTTTAAATTGAGTTTTAAACATAAACAAAAGTACTTACATACTGCACAGTCTAAAAACATATAATAATAGTGCAAACCACTGTTTAGTGGATTTGCACAGTGAACAAATATGTATGTAAAATCATTCAAATTTATTGATCTACAAAGAAAATATCCTAATAAAATTAGTTTTAATGGGCTGTTAGTTCAAGGGCAAATAAAAAGGATTCAAAGGTAACAATTGCTTTCTAGATTGCTTTTTTTTAGCATACTTGCATAATAACAGTTTAGTGAATTGCATATAACGAGAATGTGGAATAGAGTTTAAAAAGATAAAAGTTTATTATCACGTCCTTGGTACAAAAAAATCTGTCGTTATCTACGTATTGCTCAAAAATCTCTTTTGGAAATAGATATATGCGGATCTGTCTGTTCCACTTGTGCATATTATGCATCCATGTATGTACAAATACCGATGCAAATTACCAATAATACCTGTGTTGCATACACATACATATTAAGTAGGTCGGACCTTCGACGGTCGATAGATAAATCCTTCATGCATTTTACTCCAAAATGGCTGATTTTTTTCTGGCATAGTGTAGACATTTGTTGGATAAAAATCTCATTTTTCAGATACATCGATAGCTGTTAGGGTGCATTTGAGTATGCACTCCCTCTCCTCGAAATTGTTGTTTAGATGTTTAACAAAGGATAGGGTAAAAAAGAAGTACCCTTTTAACCAACTTAAGCCACACTACTTACACAAGTTGAATAATTTTGGGTTCTTTCATCATTTTGATAGTCGACAAAAAATCCTCTCTCCCCTATCCTTCTTATTTGCACATGACCTTTTTTTAAAGTCAGGCTTGTGTGAGTGAAGTTGCCAGTTACGGGCCTTATTTGCAAAGGAAAAAGAAGTTTCTTGACAAGTCTTCTTGAGAGAAAATAGTTTACAGAAAATCTGAAGAGCTTCCTTGCCCTCCCACCTCACTTTTTGTTGGTCTGCTGCCCTTCCTCCCAGCTCATAATGCATCCTTTATAGGAGTCAAGCTGTAAGAAAAAATACTACTACCTTTCTCAATGCAGCGCACAAAGAAGAAAAATCACAAAAACCAGGTTTGCAAAGATCTTGTTGATATGCTCATAGAAATAATGATATTGCAAATCGACATATTTGCATATGTACTTATGCATGCATTTACTTCAATACCAACACACACATATTTGGGTATTACTCCGTTTTATTAAAACGCAGATGTATTTACGAGAGAAAAAAGTTGGGATGTCTACTGATGGTACTTGCGATGCTATGTATGTCTAATAAGCAAAGTATGCATGCAACGAAGGAAAAAAGGAATCCTCAGTTTTTTGTTCGTGAAAAGGAAAGGAAGCCAATAACAAGTCGTGTCCTTTTCCCCCTAAAAGGAACAGTTTATAAACAAAATGCCTATTATGTGCATTGCTAAACGCGGCAGCAAAAGTATTATATTGTCATGCTTATGCTCATTTTGTTATATGCAACATATTATTATACAAAGTTATATAAGACATCCTTTTTTGTGTGTACATATTTGATGTTATTATACAGGGACCTTTAGCAAAACAGTTTCAATTCACTGAAAGAATAAAAAAATCCGTCGACGACAAGTACAAGTTTTACATAGTGGAATTGGATATGTATATGCATCTCTTTTTTCTGCTTACAAGTATCTCCCATTCTACTTGCTATTCTGTGGAATATATATAACATATTATATGAATATTTATGTAAGCATACAGTATTTCCATATAATTCGTTGAAAATAGGATTTTTTCAAGGCATACAATATATAAGCACCCTTTTTTTCTTATTCTTTCTTCGCCAATTTCCTCAGCATTATTTTTTTCTTCTCTTTTTTTTCTATGAAAGTGAAAGGCGAGGAAAACGTTGAGGAACTGTTTTGCTCCTTTTATTCCATACAAAATGGAAAAAGTTGAGGATGACTCTTCTCAGCAAAAGATTTTCAGGAAGTGCTTATATATGTCTCTAAAGTTTTCGTTTATCGAATGTATGTACTTTCCAAATATCCAAAATATCTCTTGAGTAACCCTATCATCATCCACTTGCCCCCTTTATAACAAAATAAGATGCAGATATAGATATACCTACGTATATATCACATGCATGCATACTATTATTATTATCATCATATCATCCTAGCTGTCACTTTGCTTTCTCCACTCTATATACCTACACAACTTTCACAAACTGAGCCAGCCTTCAAATGCAATTTGTACCATCTTCATTCTATTCTTATTCCATTCTGTTTTTTTCATAGGAATATCATCATCATCATCATCTCTTCATGATAACGTGCTGTTAAACTTCTTTTTTTTGGCTTCCCTAAGGACGGATTGATTTTGCTTTGCATGCAAAATATGCTGCTTTTGGCTTTAGTTTTTTTTATCCTTTCCACAAGATTTGAATGCATATGGAACAAAGTCTCTCTAGAAAATGTGCATAATACATAAAATATACAAAAACGTTGTTCGTTTATGTATAACGCGATAGGCTCTTGTTTCAAGACAAAAGGAAATAAGAATGATGTTAGTATAGAGATGAATGAAAAAGAAGCAGTAGGGTGCTTGTGTAGTGCACGTGTCTGCCTTTTTCTTGCACAGCAATACTTCTTTCTGTCATACATTATCACAGACCACCAGAGAAGAAAGGGCTTTACTACAAGTTCTTCACTTAAACCACATAAATTCCCTTAAAGCCGGTCCAAATTTAGAAAATATTGTGCATGTAACTGATCCTTTGTACGGTGTAATGTACATCAAATCAATGGATAATATTTAAAAAAAAAGATATCTGGTTGCATGGTTTAGTTTGCTATGTGTATTATATACATCTCTGAATTATTTTTCTTCCAGTTTTCGTTACATTAATAATGACAAACCAATCACCCGTTTACTTACTTACATCTACATACATGGTTCCGCTTGATAAGCCAGAACACTGGGATAAAAAAGGGGTAGTGACGCGGAAGAAAATTTAAGTAACATCCAAACAGCGATGGCGGAGCACAAACATTACATAATACTTAATATTTTTATTCCATTTTTCAGGGACGTCATGCAATATTTAAGCAACTACCATACTCACAACCATAATAATAATACGCATGCAGCCTTGAGAATAGGTGTATTATGAATTTTGTTGCCTCCTGATAAAGATTGAAGAAATGAAGTATTTGTGAGTGAGCTTCTTGCTCTGAGACCTCGATATTCCATCTGCTCAATAGTCTATGTATCTCTCTCGTTTCTATGTGTGTGCGAGTGAGTGTGGTGGTACGGAACGGGAGTATATATATCGATGATGGTGGTAGAAGAGTATTAAGAGTGCATTAAATTTCTCTGCATTTTCACAAGCATTCTCTGCTTTCACTCACTCATTCACTCAAACATCCAGAAAGACAGAGGAAGGAGAGAAAGAGAGAGAGACTTAGTTTTTAACCAGTTTTTGGAAGTTTGCTAAGGATTCCTCTGTGGATTTCCTCTTTGAAAAAGTGCTTTGCTGAGAGAATCTAGTCAAAACTCCTCTCGTTGTTATATATTACGTTACAACAACCTCACCACACATACACACACACAGTTGTATTTGCTTCAGAAGATGAGAGAACACTTACTTTACTGTACAACAAAATCACCGCACCACGAACTTTATACACACGGCAAGATGTGTGGGAATGCAACGTTCTCTCTAAAAAAAAGCATTGGAATGAACGGGAATGGTGGTGGTAGTGCGGTGGTGGTATGTTACACACACAGGGCTATATAGTTTTTGCAGGAAGCGTGTGAAATATTGGGAGGACTGATTTCATACATACGTAGCGTAAAATCCAATCTGATCGGAGTTGAAGTGAAGAAGACTTATGGCTTCTTTGATTTAGTTTCCTCCTCTTCTCTTTTCCATTTCTGCTCTCTTGCATGTAGTTGTAAATACCAGCAGCAGCAGGAGCACTATAAGCAATAATACAATTTTCTTTCCTTCTTATTCTCTTATTTGCGCATAAAACCATCAGTCTTATGCCACACGGTACGATCTTTTGTATTAAAATTTAGCAGGTCGAGTTGAAAAGCCCCTGTATAAGTACCGCCACATATATGGAAGTGCGGAAGAACAAGCGGCGTGTCTTTGACTACGTAAATAATATTTAGTAGATGCAAGCATACAAGCTTCAAGTCCAACCAACCGGCATTTCCAGATAATCCCATGCGGCAATACTAACTAAACACACATGCTTTTTTCCTGCCGTTCCTTGCTTAATTTATATAATATCAGCCTTGTATCCATTTGCTTAGAGTGCTTCAGAGCGAAAGAAAAGGCGATCCCGATCATGAGAAATATTTCTATATTAATACCGGGTTAGCCTGCCAGAGTTTTGGAGAATCAAGTGTTAGCCTAGTCCCGCTTTATAGCGTTTTGCTCATTTTTCAGTCATTCATAAAGATTTATTTTATCTACATTACATTTAAAGCCAAGTAGTATTTTCTGATGTGTATGATTTTTTCCTCCATACTTCCTCACTCCTCTGAGGTTCGACATCCTCGCCGACCAACTTTCCGGACTTTGCACTCTTGCCCGCGCTTCCAGGAAACCTTAAAATTTTATTTTTATACGTTGTTCACATGTGCAAATTTAGCAAATGCGTTGTGGCAATCAAAAGTAAAATGCAAAAAGCAAATAATATGCAAGCATTTCCTGAAACTACACAAGCGCAAATAGATAGTACTAGTATATACTGGGCTGTTAAAATATCTTGATTTATTCTTTGCCCATAACCTTGCTGCTTGTTAATTTGGTCTGAACGGTTAGATGGTTTTCTATGCATTCATGTCATGATGTGGTGGTACACCGGAACAAAATAGATGCATAGTAGAAAAGTGATAATAATAATAAGCCAAGGCAATGTTGCAAGTAAGGACTGCGTTTAATTTTAATTTGAGGAACTGAACACTACTTTATGATGAATCTGAGACTAAGCCTGACGCCGTTATCATACTTTTGTAAACGACTGTAATTAGTAAGTCTTTAGGTATGTTTTAACAACCGTGCGTGTGTTACCGGTTGTGATTTGATGAAAAGATGAAAAGCTGTCTCCATTCTTCACTTCACTTTACTTTAGTCCATGTACTTCATGCCTAATTTGAAGAAAGTCGACCCAGGTATGTACCAATGTGGGCTGCAAATAGATTTCGTTTATGGTGAGCGTGAACAACAGAGAGAGCCAACATCCTGAACGGACGCACTCTGAAATCTTTATAACGACTTGCGTTGCACACGGTCTTTAACAAAAAAGAAAGTCAACTATAGAGAATAACCACCCAGTGGGAATGCCAGTCGTATTATGAGAATTAATTAGTGCACATGATCATCAGAATACTAATTACATTCACGGTTTATGCTGAGGAGGGGGATAGTGAGAGATAAAGAGTAGTATAGGTATTCATAAAACCAACTTGAACCGCTGAAAATTATTTTTCCTATCTTTCCCATGTAGCACTCTCTCCTTTACAAGAATCTTGCACATTATAACTGCTAACTGTTATAATATAATAACGTGGCTATACGCTGGTGCAACTTTCACTACTTCTTTTTACGACGGTATTATTACAGCTCAACCTCGACATCACCTATCCACTACTACTAGTTATAAATAGTATCAACGTTCTCAGCCTATAACGGTATATGTTATACAACTCATGTACTATGCTGTCTCCATATATTTTTTTTATTCGGTAACACTTTCTTTTACGGTTTTCGTGGAAAGCCAAACTGGTAGTTACATATTTTTAAGCAAAAGACAGATTCTATCTTTTTCCCGCCTGGCCTAGCTGACTCAAAGAAGTCTTAAATTATCCGTGGGTGTTAGTGTTCCTTTCCGTTAGACTCTTGTATCGTGTTCCGTTGGAACGCTGAAATTCTAATAATAAGACTGCTCGGTTGGGTGCTGTGGTGTATAGGTGTATGGTGTACTCCTATAGGCATATAGACTGCCAGCAATAATACAGTGGAAATCCTCAGCGTGAGAAGGCAAAGGTATATTTAGTACACAACAAGGTGAAATATGTATGACTGGTCTTTTTTTCTCGAGGATGGAGCAGAGATGCTAAGTTTTATGCGTCTTTTACTTGTCTAGTAAAGTAGCATGACTCCGTTGCATCTTTCTCTCTCTCTGCAATCCAAGTTATTGCTTTGCTTTTTCTGATGCTTTGTTACGCTACAAACTACTTACACTCTCATTCAGGAAAGTCATAGTTTTTCGACACCGTTTTTTTGTAAGAATACTGCTGGGCTGTGTCTGGCGGCGGTAAACTGTGCAAATGGGCTATCTGACAAGCCAGTTACGAGAAGGTGAAATGGAAAGGCAGAAAAAGAAAAAAAAGAGAAAGTGGCGTAGCAGTGCGCAAGGGAGATAATCGGTTTTGCACAAAATTTGATCCTATTTCATGAGAGAGAATCTAATTATTTTGGTGAAGAAAACAAGAGTTTAAGTGAGCTTGAATGGTTAGTGAGTGCGTGCATTTGTGGTGGGCTGCTTACTTTTGGTAGAGCCTTCCTTGATAAATTCACACCACTACTACTAGTCAGCTAGCGAAAAAATGGTAAGGAAGCCTCCTATGATATATATATATATATATATGGCACATACGGATGTATCTTCTTACACGTTAACTTATATGCATGGGAAATGTAGACCTACTAAAAGGATCCTCTTCCTTTTTTACGTTCGCATTAGCCAACAAACGACTCGACACCAGTCAGCAAGCATACAGATATATATCTGCATGTGTATCCCAACTAGCTTCCTGTGGGGTATATATACAAAGACAAGCAGCATCAACAGCACACAAGCACTGTTTTGTGTGAGGAAGGAAGAGAGGAAACCTACCGACCACATAAGGGAATTAGGGAATAAAGGGAACGAAAGGTAAGTTAATGGGACCCTTGGGACACATATAACTATCCAAGACACTCTAGACCAAAAACCGTTATCCAAACACTAGTCTCTCAGTCACAGTTCCATTCACCATCCAACGAATAATATCCTATAACAGTTATATGTAGCCAGCAAAAAAGAGAGAAACTACATGTTCTCAAACCGAAGTGGCCGAATCATGCCTCAACATGTACATGACATCAGTATTATTGTTGTAGAGCTTTTTACCTTTGGTATACAGAGTATATAAAGTATAATATTATATACATAGGCAAATGAATTTTTCTTCCTTTCTTCAACTACATTCATCCTGTTAAAGAATTGACTCACTCTTCGTTATCTAACACGGTCGTTTTCCCTTTCTTATTGTTTGTTTTGTGTAAATGACGTGATGAAAGACTGGCCTAGTCTACCATTCCATTTATTGTTATTCTGCACACAAACCTTATCCACACACTATCTTCATAAAATCATCATCATGAGTATACGTGTACCAATGCATATAGATATCATAAAAAGTATCTCTTTTATAAGCTGCCAAAAGATACAAGCAGAGTCATATTTTGTTCTGTCCCAATACTTTCTTTTTCTAATATAAATTCAGAGAGTATCAAAAAAGCAAACCAAAAACCGACTTTACTACCATTTAAAAAATATGGCAACGCCAGTGCTTCCAATAATGTGCACACACGCTAGTTATATATATAATTTGCAAATGTTCACAATGACATGCTATCGACAACCTCATGCATTCGTAAATAGAACTTTGTTTTGTGTAAATGACGTGATGAAAGACTGGCCTAGTCTACCATTCCATTTATTGTTATTCTGCACACAAACCTTATCCACACACTATCTTCATAAAACCACCATCATGAGTATACGTGTATCAAGGCATATATATATCGTAAAAAGTATCTCTTTTATAAGCTGCCAAAAGATACATAAGCAGAGTCATATTTTGTTCTGTCCCAATACTTTCTTTTTCTAATATAAATTCAGAGAGCATCAAAAAACAGAGCAAAAACCGAATTTACTACCATTTAAAAAATATCGTAACGCTTGTGCTTCCAATAATGTGCACACACGCTAGTTATATATATAATTTGCAAATGTTCACAATGACATGCTATCGACAATCTCATGCATTCGTAAATAGAACGCATACAAGCACATGTCAACAACGCTCATAGTCTAACATACACTTGACATGTTAAAATTGGAAAATGCTTTCATTTCTTTATTTTTTTCTCTTTTCCTGTTGCTTTCTCTCCAACACGGGTCTTTTTCCCCTTGTCAATTGACTTTCTGTATGGTAATAAACATGAAAACCCAAATGCAAAATTGTTCATTCATGCAAGTAAACCATTACGCATTTGCATGCACATTTATACACTCTATATGCTGCATACATAGATACGCACACACAATTTAAGATACATAATAATATTGTTTTTCCTTGGATCCGCTATCAGTCGATAGCAGCCCATTATTTTGATCCGTGAAATTGTCGGAAATGGACCAGAGATAATAAAGGCGTGCACACAAAGACACACACAACAAAGCAACAACAAGAGTACGTGTCTGTGTCATTTGTTTTTGATGGCTGATGTGGTGAGTGAAATGGGCATTAATATAATAAAATAGTCTCTTTCATCTCTCTTTACATCCATGGCATATAAAAAAGTACATTGGTTTTTACTTACTAATAGTATATATGTGTATGTTATGGTATATTATGTTGAAAGAGGGGCAAAATGAGAGTTTCACTCCTTTTAGAGGAATGCACATATAATGC
>JAITYZ010001338.1:0-12249 GCA_027744595.1 Paronellides praefectus | reverse complement strand
TTTTAATGTTTATACCGACATATTTTTCCCCTATTTGCGATGCACTAAAGGATCCCTTAATAAATCTCTTTCTTCAAGGTGTTTATGTGTCTGTGCTTCTGCGGATTTTCCGCTTTACTTGGCTAAACACATTATCTCTTTGAGGCTCCTCATGCGACACATTTTTTTTTCTCTCCTTTTTTCCCTCTGCAAATTTTTTTTTGCAAAATTATATAATAATAATAATAATAACAGGTTATATCACACTACCACCATCATCATCATCACCAGTTTATATGTACTTTCAATACTTTCCCCATTTTAAACTCATTTTTATATCTTCTATTTATACCGCTCAATTTACAATCTTAATAGATCCTGTGCATGTATCCTTTGTCATCTGCCCTTGTAAACTACTACGCTTACTATACTGCTTGTGTGCATTTTAAAGTTTTTTTCAGACTTTTTTTTTGCACGAAAAAAAACCTGTCGCATGCAGTTTTTTTTGTTTGTGTACCTCTTTCTTTCCTCTGCTTGCTTTCCCCTTCCTTTTTCTTATTCATAACCCTTTTTCTTGGTGATGATGATGATAAGCCTTGTGTCCTTTGACTACACTACATAATATACATATGTTTGTGTATATAGCTATGTATAATATGCGACCGCTTTCCTAGCCACTTTTTTTTTAGCATATCCCATTGCAATATTTATTGCTCCCATCAACACACCGTTTTGCACATTAAGGAGGATAATAATGGCTCATATATAACATTCCACCCCGCTGTTTTTTATACGCAGCATAATATTCCATACATGCTTTGTATAGAAAAGGGAAAAGAAGATATACATACATACATGGCATATATAAGACGATGATGATATTACGATGGGTTAGCTATTTTCATGTTTTTTTTTATTCTTCGTCTCCTTCCTTTTGGTAAACTAAGTAAACTCGACGTGACGAGGGAAATGGTGGTGGTGCATCATAAAAGTATCATGAGAGGTTTTTTATAAAATATATACAATATTTTTTTTAGGTTTGTTCAGATTCCAATAGTATTAGTCGACCGGTTCCTTTTTCTCTAACTCCAGCTGGTGTGGTGAGAGTAGTGGTGGTGGTGGGTAACGTGTAGAGTCGATGGAGACGTATAATAGTGTGACCACTACTGCGCAAACTACCTACCTACCAAACAAAAAAAACTATGTTTATTTTGTTTGCTCGCTCGTGTAAGTGATAATGTGGCTATTATACTGGAAAAAGAGACGAGGAGGAATCGATTCCTCAACAAAATTGTTATGAATATATTTTTTTCTTCACCGATGTGGACGATACAGGCGAAAATACTAGTTCAGACCAAGTTAATCCAAAGCAAACAGTAGCAGCAAATAACAGTCCGGTTGGCAAATACAAAGGGAAATAACTTGAGAAGGACGAGAAGGCAGGAGAGAAAAGGTTGTAAATATTTCATTTTTATTTTCTGTGGAATACCAACGGACGGTGTATAATATACCTACCTACAAGAAACACAACAGCAACGCGCGCTCATCATGTCATGATGACACATTGGTCATTCTATAGCTTTAACTCTACAATTTTTTTTTATTTGTAGCCGATGTTGATGACGGTGACTTGTGTAGCCGTTGTAGTGGTAAAAAGGGCGTTCATCTCAAACTGTCTACCAGTTTTTTTTCTTGTAAAAATAAAAATTCAATTAAATATCCCCAACAAACACATTTGCAAACAGTTATTCATGTTTATCCCCGCAAAAAAATTGTAGTGTAATTTATCATGCGATACCTTTTGTCATTACAAAAAAAATATTATTGCGTTGTTATTAATGTAAATCCTTTTCTGTGTAAAGTGGTGGTAGGAAGTAGGTGTTTTTTTAAACGTGGAAATAAAAAGGTCGACGCATTCCGATTTTTTACTCTAAAAATAGCCCGGAAACTGGTACTTTTCTCCCAAAAAAATGTGAATCCTCATTGCCCACATTGTAAAGCTTGTTCCTTTTGATGCCAAAGTCCTCAGGCACAGCAAAAATATGTAGGGCTTCATATAAAAACATGGTTGGTATTTAGTATATACCTGGTAGGGTGAATATGTGGTGTGTTTTCCAGCCAAAAGTGTGGCGGATGGGTTCACTGAAGAGATTATGCAGATTATTATAAAGTCTCGTTTTGAAAGAATCACAAAGAGCGGGGGAAAATGGGAGGATGGTAGCTTGAATATGAGAATGGGATTATCCATTTTACAATATTATTACCCGTGTTTGTGTTTTTCTTCTTTTTTTTGCATTTGCATTTGTGTTCCTGTCTGCATGTCCCTTTATTTTCCAGACACATAACAGCAGCAGCAGCCGTAGTGGTACCATGATGCGTTGCAAAACAGATGCAGAAGCTCCCCATGAAAGATAATAATGTAATGCTATTTTTTGGGGTGCTTTGGGGCTTCAGGGAATTTTCTTCGGTAAGGAATGTAGGAAGGCATTTATGAGAATAATATCCTATTGTGTATATGTTTTTTAAAAGCATTGGTTTAAATATGATTTTTTCAAGGTTTCCTCGAAAAAAAAATGTTTGCGAATTACAGCCACAAAAAATATTATTCTGCTTTACAAGCATTTCAGAGTACAACAAGCGGAGGAAGTAGCAGATGTCTTTTTTTTGAGAGAGAACGTTTTTTTTTCGACAAAAAACATTTTTCTCTCTTGTATGTGCAGAGATTATTATGATTGTAATGATGCATGCTGGGAAAAGGAATCAGGGAATTTTCTTCGGTAAGGAATGTAGGAAGGCATTTATGAGAATAATATCCTATTGTGTATATGTTTTTTAAAAGCATTGGTTTAAACATGAATTTTTCAAGGTTTCCTCGAAAAAAAAATGTTTGCGAATTACAACCACAAAAAATATTATTCTGCTTTACAAGCATTTCAGAGTACAACAAGCGGAGGAGGTAGCAGATGTTTATTTTTGCGAGAGAACAATTTTTTCCACAGAAACATTTTTCTCTCTTGTATGTGCAGAGATTATTATGATTGTAATGATGCATGCTGCGAAAAGGAATATGTTATGGTGGTATTTTATTCAATATTTTGCAAAGGGGAAAAAGTAAAAAAAAACATAGCGAATCCGCATGAGGAACCATGCCATGTGCCACTTTTGTATGTGGCACTGCCGCTCAATCACACAGAGAGAGAGAATGATATGAGATGTATGGGAAATTGAATAGGGAGCTCTGAAAATTTTCTGTTTTGCCTAAATTTTTTTGTTTTCTATAGATTTCATACTTGATATCCACACTGTGCGGGAGCGATGATAGTTTTCACGGAGAATATTTAGCTACGCTATTCAATTTCACCACCTGCAGCTGTTGTACTTGGGAAAAGGGGGTCTGCTCAGATAGAAATCATCCGCCGCATCCATCCATCCATATATAATAATTGTAATATCCATAACAAATGCTCAACAAAGCATAATGTAATAATAGGTAGCTATGTGGTTTATATCTAATATCGGCTCAGCTTGAAAAAAAAGAGTATAAGAAAAAATTGTTGACAAAAAACGTGCAATATTTTATTTGGTATATAGCGGCTAAACGTTTGCCATTTTTCATAATGAATTATTTAGCATGAAATAAAATAGTAAAATTTTTAGAGCTTGTTCCATTGCTCCTTACAACACCCTTTGTAAAACATTGTGTGATACACAATGTCAATGTAGTAATGAATATAACCGATATACTGTCATTTTTAGTATTTTCGTTTTGTCAAAATTGTCAACAAGCTTGTATATCTTTATGAAACACGTTATGAAAATATGTGGTTAGTTGACAATGTCACGCTATTTATTTCACTGCATTTTTTTGTTATTTTGATATTTTGAACTAAATCTCTTTCGAATCAAACAACAACAGCTGCAGTTACAAGATTTTTCTTGTTTTTGAACAGCCCAGGCAGATGAGTGTCATTCATGCATGCGCTGATGTATAATAAATAAAATGACCATTTCATTCTCTTCTGAGAAATTTACATGTTCCATCATAAATTATGTTTATAGTCATGTTTATATAGCGCACCTATTAAAATACATTATTTTTTTGCTACATTACTTCTCTTTTTGTGTGCATCTGGGAGTAAATATTTAATTGTTCCGTGACTACCGGGCATCATTCTCATCATGGAACTCTTTTGTTGTTTGCGGTGTAAAATTCAAGGGAAATTAAAATACAGACCGAGAGCAGAGGTGTTTGCACGCACGTGTGTTTGCACTGGCCTCATAATCATTAAAAATGATTGGCTGGTAGTGGACACAGTAACTTTAGTAAAATGGTCATCATCAGCAAACATTTTGTGTACTTTTCTGCGGATTTCTCTTATTTGCACATATCATTATGCAGTGCGGGAGAATGAAAAAAAAATCAACTTATGACTTTGTTGTTTGTGATGATGACAATTAAAGTGTAAAAATAAGAGTTTTATTCTGCGTTCTATTCGGCAAGTCTTTAGTAAATGCAAACAAAGTAATACAAATACAAAAGCCACGCACACTCCATGTTTTTGCTGCTACATTACTTCTCTTTTTGTGTGCATCTGGGAGTAAATATTTAATTGTTCCGTGACTACCGGGCATCATTCTCATCATCATCATGGAACTCTTTTGTTGTTTTCGGTGGAAAATTCAAGGGAAATTAAAATACAAACCGAGAGCAAAGGTATAAAAAAAGCACGCACGTGTGTTTGCACTGGCCTCATAACCATTAAAAAATTGATTGGCTAGTGGACACATTAACTTTAGTAAAATGGTCATCATCAGCAAACATTTTATGTACTTTTCTGCGGATTTCTCTTATTTGCACATATCATTATGCAGTGCGAGAGAATGAAAAAAAATGGACTTATGACGTGTTGTGATGATGACAAAGTGTAAAAATAAGAGTTTTATTCTGCGTTCTATTCGGCAAGTCTTTAGTAAATGCAAACAAAGTAATACAAATACAAAAGCCACGCACACTCCATGTTTTTGCGTTTTCATTGCGAATTACATTATAAAACAAATAATGTAAAAAATGCATCAGAAAAGGTACTTTTACTGTCATTATTTATCATTATTTTAGAAAAGTAGGCTGCCGCATTTCTGTTAATGATGTCCTTGATCTCGATAAAAAACTATACGCAATCCATTTTAAATCGTGGCACTGAACAGCAAATTTAATTTTGATTGATTTTATTATTTTTATTTTTTTCAACTCAATAAATTGCACAACTTTGCAAAATGGAGGAGAAATTTAGTGTGAAAGATGGCGTAAAGTCGTGTAAAAAGTTTGTTGCAAGAACATGTGCTGATGATGATGTAATCACCATAGAAAAAATGCATTCACCATTTTGGTGTTCGCGCATGCCTGATTTTCCCCCTTATCAAATTATACATCTTCCGCTTTTTGACGTGCTTTTTAATTTTATACTTCGGTTTGCAACTTTACTTGGCTCCCCTGTTTCCCAGGCATGCCTTCATATTTTTTACTAAGACTGCTGCTGCTGTTAATGGGTTTATAGAGCGAGAAAAGAAATTTAATTAAATATTCAATAAAAAAATATATCTTGCCTTGTGCTCACTTATTTTCTTTAACACATTTACTCCTTTTCATGCATTAAGGGCCCCAATTTCAGGCTTCTACTATTTCGCCAGTGATGTTATGCGTCTTTAACACCTTCTTTTGTCCTTGGTAGATCCTAAAAAGTATAAGTATAGCTGTCTTGTAATTACACAATATTCTGTATTTTACACTCTGCCAGATAAACTGCGCACCTATCTGACTGTGCAAACTTTTTTTGTACACCGAACAGACCCATGTAAACTGCTACTAAACTAGCTTTTGTTTTACCTTGAAAAAATTAAAACTTTGTTTTTTAGTTTTAATTATAATTAAATACTAACACAACAAGAGTTAAAGTTTCCCATCCAATCTTTTTTTTGTCCCAGGTGGCCTCAATTTATTTCCCTTGTTCTGATTGACTACGTAACGAGGGATAATAAAAAAATCCTACGTCCTGTTTAAATACTTTTTTTTTATAGCGTAGAGCTATTTTTCCTCTTGCTTCACTATACCATAACGTAAGGGTAATCAAATGAAGTGGAATTAAATCCAATGTCACATTCACCAACTCTCTCTCTCTCTCTCTCTCTCTAAATGTCTGTGGCTATCCATCCGTAATTCGTGAAACCGTCATAACAATTATTGTCGCAACCGCATTGCAATGGTCCAGCATGTCCTATTAAAATTTTGACGTTTCTTTTGGGACTAATATACATACCCATCTAACATAATATGTATACTGCCCATTTTGCACAAGAAGAGAAAGCATTTATACATTTATTACTGACATTTAAAGGGATGTGATGGATGGATGGATAAAATATGTATACTGCATATGATATAGATGTTGTTGCGGCGGAGCTCTCTAGTCTCCACCAAACCCCACCACCACCATTTCATATGCACATTGTTTCATTTTTCGTGAAACAATTCTTTAACTGACTGACAAGGAGCACGTACACACACGCTTTCCATTATGACTGATTACCTTTCCTTCTATATTTTCTCTCTACTCGCCTCTCTCTCTCTCTCTCTTCTCACACATCCGTGCTTTCACACCGGAGGGAGGAGGAGGATAGTACTATGTGCATATTATATGATAATGATAATATGAGAAGGTCTTTCTCTTTCCAGCTCCCTTCCCTTTTATCTCTCTCTCTCTCTCACTTTCTCTAGCTATTTATTATTCTACGTAAATAAATTGCTTGTTGTCTACACAAATCATTTTACTGCCCTACCGAGTGTATACACTATCACCATTACTCACGCGACACACAAGCACACACACACACACAAAAAAAAGAGCTCAATAAAATTTTCATTAATTGCAAACTACCGCACTACCACACATTACAAAACACACACAAATTTTATAACCCTTTCCATATGGATGGATGGATAGATGCATAGATGCGTGTACACTGGCCTTCACGATTGTATGACCAAAATGTTGATCATCATGTCTATCCAACTGAGGAATATATGAACATGAACAACACATCATTCAAATCAAGTTTATTGCCTGTGTGCCGCACCGTCAAATTCCCACTGCCATTTAAGTTTTTGAGTAAAAAAGGAAAAAAATAGACGCATGGTATGAAATCCAGGTTCCTCACATGCATCATCATCTCTCTCTCTCGCTCTTTCTATCAAGGTGCTAGATACTCTTGCTCCATCAAATTCTCTCTCTTTCTCTCCCGGGGTAAATCAGGTATGACGGAGAGAGTATTGGGAAAAGGCCGTAAAATAATAATGATGGTAATGGCATCAAAATCCTGTCGCTATCTTTCCAATGCACACTCACACATCCATATACACGCACATGCATTTTTTACCCCTTTTATACTCAAACTCCATTTTATTCACATTATTACCGGAATTAGCATCGTTTTCAAGGAAACTGGAGACAAAAAACAGAGAGAAAGTGGATAGTAGAGTCTATTTTATAATAATGGTCGTCTGTCAATATGCTTATGCTCGTCACATGGAGCATTTTATAGAGAAAATCTTATACTCTCAAATGATCTGTTCAATCCAACACATTATTATTTCCAGAAGGTCGCCAACATCATTTAATGAAGGTGTATGCATGTATAATCGCACGTGTGAATATAGAAATGATATAGAACCCGGTTTCATTCTCCTTCTCATCTACACCCACATCTTCTCTCACAGTCTCTCCCCGCCTCTGACTTACTTTTCTTGGAAAAATAGAGAAAAGTGTAAAGTGTAATCCTAGCAAATGTTGTGGAATGGAATGAAAGACATTGATATAATAATAATGATAATAATAATAATACCAACGACTTAAAAGGAACATACTATTTTCCATTTACCTCACCTCACCTGAAAGCTAACAAAGTTAAAGTAAGTTTTGAACGGGATAAAATGCTTCAGCTTCATTCCCCTTTTCCCATGATCCTATAAAACCGACCAGTCTCATCATCACCGCAACTTCCCCCTATTAAACCCACTACTCTGATCGGCATCATCATCATCATCATATCATTTTCTCTCTCTCTGAGATTCCCCCAATATGATCATCATCATCTTCTTCTTCGTCGTCTTATTTTTTTCGTTCCATCATCATCAGTACTAAACCATACACTGTTACATAGGTATATACACATACATGTATGCACCATCACCGGAAAATGCCAAAAGCACATGCTTTTTTTCTTATTTCAAGAAACCACCCAAACATATACCTACACATTGAACCATCTTCTCAGTTTTCTTCGTCGTTTCTTTTTACCTCATTTACCGTTATATGTACCTACACCCCTTTGCCTTTTCATCTTTCAATGGACCTGCAAACATATAACAAGATCTTTTTGGCAACAAGAGAACCAATATCATCAGCAGAGCATCATCATATTATCGACAACATCCTGATCATCATCATCATCGTCGTCGTCCTTTTGATCATATTGCCAGACAAAAATATGTTTTCACCTAATATGAAATAGAGTTTGGCCATTTGAAAGAGTGCAGTCGTAGTACGTAAAATGTAATATAGGTAGGTAGATATACATACACATCAAAATTTTCAACTTTTTTAAATGCAGTTTATATCAGGCTTCTATATAAATACTACTGAAGTTGTAGAATGTTGAATGTATAAAGTTCAATGAATCGAGCTGCTTATAGCTTCTTTTTATACACTTATTTTACTCTGCTTTTTTTTCTTGTGAAAGCAACTATTTTTTAAGAAGAAGAAGAGGAAAAAAAGAAAGGATTATTTTTCCGCTTGGATTGAAATCATTATCTAACGTAAACCCTTTGATTATACAAATCTTGCGAGCAAAGGAAACAATCGTATACTTTTAACCGTTTTTTAAGTAGAAAGAACCTATTTTTTTCTCTGCCTATTTTTTTTGTAACAATATCTTGTTATTTTTTTTCATGCTCAACCTAACGAATGGAGTGGAATAACTGAAGAAAAAAAAGTAAATGAGGATCAACTCAACTCAGCTCTCTGTATCTTTTTTTCTTCCTTCGCCATCATATCATCAACAAGACCGAAAAAGTGAGCAAGAAAACAACAAAAGCACAGTTTTTTTCTAGACAGTTTTGATAAGCCATGTAGCTACCTATGTAGTATAATATGCACATACTTGACAATTTTATTATGCATGCACGTAAATATATATATATAGGTATATCTGTAGTAGATGTACTTGTTATGCAAAAAAAGAAGACAAGTGGAACATGAAAAGAAAATCTCTACTGTAAATCCAACATCCAACTAACCGTGTTTTCTTCTCTCTTTTTTTTCTACTTTCTTGTTTGTTCCAAAACTTCTACTTTCTTGTTTGTTTTTCTTGTAACTTAAGATGCTGATGAGAAGGAGAGTAGTAGGATGATGATTATGATGATCATCATCATCATCGTCGCAATTGCAATGGTTAAAAACATTTTAGGAACGTATATAACACAGCGTATAGTAAGCATGGTGCTGTTGGAAAAGTGCAAAAAAACTAACTCCTTTACTTTTTCAAAATGCTTTTCCTTGCAAAAAAAAATAGTAAAGTGGATTCTTTTTTCTTTCTTCGGGTACATCTTTTTTTTGCAAGGAGAAAGAGGGAAAGAATGATGATGATGTTGATGTTTATGAGGATAACGATGCTCTCTTACGTGCTACTTTGTTGGGTTGTAAAAAGGAAGATGCGATCATTAGGAAAACTGCATGGTTATTTGGTCCACCCAACGAAAATATAAAATGGGTAGAAGGATGCAGCAATATCATTAAGAAATGCATATGATTGTAGAGAAGATTGTAAAAGCGAGTCAAGTGAGTAGAAGAAACAATTTTTTTATTTTTATTTTGAGCAAAAAAGAAAATGTTACTGCAAATTGCACACACAAAGATACTTTTTTTTAAAGCAAAAGCACAAAACATGAAAGAAGCTTGAGAAGGAAAAAAAATATTACTATGGACTACTGTGTCTTCTACTCCATATAATATTATGTACTTACCCTGGCATTGTGAAGTTAATAAAAGGGTGAGAAGAATGGCAAGGGCGGTGATCACACTGGAATTTTTCCTCATTCCGCGTCCGCCTCCTGCAACACCACCGCCGCCGCCATAGTAATAGTTTGAATTGCCTAGGAACATTATATAGTAGTAGTGGAGGATCATGGATGATCCCATCACGGTGAACAACATCGGGCCTCTTTTTCCCTTCTTCTTTTTAAAGTAGTCGAGTAGTAGTAGCCGAGATGTTGTTGTTGGTGATGACGATGTTGATATATATACTTTTAGGTATATATGTGGTTTAAGAGTTTAAAAAGGATGATGATGATGTGAAGAGAAAGAATGAGAAAAATAAAAAATCAACTTGCTTTTGTAATGCTATTTTTTTCTGTTCAATGATTTTTTTGTTCATCTGTTTATATAGGACATGTACATAATACACGTTGGATGTTGGATTGTTAAACCTACAACAACCGCAGCACTTTTATTTTCTATTTTTGTAAGCGAGAAAGTTGAATGGGAAGAGGATTATAGCTGGTGGCTATAGTCATTACAGTCATTGTGATGATCAGGAAAGATTATAAAAGAGGATATGCCTCCTGATGATCAGCATTAGAAGAAAATCTGAACAAAGTAGGAAAAGTCGTAGAGAGGAATCTGAAGAGAAAAACAGATTTCCTTTTTTTCTTTTCTTACTTTTTCTCTTCAAAAATAACGATGATGATGAGGATGGTTGTGATATTGGATATATGTTTTTTTTCTTCTCTTGGTGGTTGTTGTACTTTGTACAACTTGTAGCATTCACCAATGATATTATTATCTTTTTCTCTTTTCTCTTCAATCCTAATAGCCACTCAGTCAGTCAGTAAGTTGAAACTGAAACAACTACTCTTCTTCTTCTTCTTCTTGTTTGTAACTACTTTCTTTTGGCAAGTTTTTTATTGGTTCTATTTGGATTGTTATATTGAGAGAGAGGGAGAGAAAAGAAAGAAAAAGCACGAAGACACGATAGATGGAAAAGAGAAAATGCCAATTTCCTTGAGAGACTTGAGTATAAAAAATGCACATAGACAGAAAAAAAGTATACACTCGCACACAAGTCAAGTTGGAGGAGTGGAGAGAAGAAGAGAAAAACGAAGGGAAATGAGTTTCTCTCTTGTGCTATTTTTTTCTTCTTTCTTCTTGGATGGGTGTTAATGCACACGCACACAAATACATACACAGTTGAGTATGATGATGATAAGCTTTTATCTTTTGGTTTTTTTACATGTGCACAAAAACACACGTGGAAGATCCTATTTTTTTCTTAGAAGAATAAAATGGATTCTCTTTTCAGAAGAAGAAAGAAAATGTTTTGTGTTTGGTTTGTGTTTCACTGTATCACTCACTACTACTGTGACCCGTCACGGTATATATCTTATATGCAAGCGAGAGGAGTCACTGTTTGTTTGCTTCAAATTGGCAATCAGATAAGTTGTGTGGGAGGAGAAGGAGATGGACGCTGCTGTTGGTCTGCTGCTGAAAGTAGAAAACGGGAGTCACGCTGAGCTTCTCTGATTGCAAGATTTTCTCCTTTTTCTTCCATTTTAACGTCTCCATCATGATTATATTGAGAAAAAACACAGTTTTCGTAGACAAGCTTAGTAAGAGCACACTCGCACAGTAAAAAAATCTTCCTTTTTTCAGAAAGAAAAAAAATGTAGAGTTAGAAAAGTTATTTTTTAGTCTTTTGAATAATTACAATGTAAAGCAAGGAAAGAGGTGGATGATATTATTGATGATGACGAGTCAACTAGCACAACAAAGTTTCTAGTCGTAGGTCGTATGCTGATAAATTTTGGTTGATGTACTCACTGTGTAAAATAATTGTTTTAGATGACATGCCATTTTTATTGTGTAGAAAAAAACGTGATCAACTTGTCGTTTTTGTTGTTGATGTGTTGTGGTATTCTTTTGTGGGATGAGGTCAACCACACTGGCAATTATACTCTTTTTGCGTCTTTCCGTGTACTGCAATTAATCATCTGCAAAGAATAAAAAAGAGAGACAGATTATAAATAAATTATTATGTCATTTTATTACTTTTGATGATTTTGGTGATGATGACTTTATGATTGCTCATGTCACTCACAATTAGTACGTGAGTACATTAATTTGGACAAATTAGGAAATTATCGTAGATAGGCAGACATGCATG
>JAITYZ010001337.1:0-16854 GCA_027744595.1 Paronellides praefectus | reverse complement strand
CCCAACTTTCTTGCCTGCGCGCACTACAATCTCAAATTTAACAAACGACTAATTCCTGTGCAGATTTGGAGAAGATAATAATGGTAGTGACATGACTGCATAATATGGAGATGAAGGCACATGAGCACATATGCTACATATCTTGCGAGTTATTACGCTCCTTCTTCTCCACCGACAAAATGTTATTTAAGCACAATCCACTATTCATGTCTTCTAAGCACCTTGTGTAATGATTCGGAAAGTGGGGAAATGGATTCACATTCACGCATTTCATAAAGGATAAAAGCACCTTGTCTCTCCCCTTCCCTTTCTTTTCTCCCCTCCGCTCTCTCTCTCTCTCTCTGCAAAAATGTCCCTTTCACTCCAGTTGTTGTACCATTTGTAGCAGCAGCAGCACATCTTTTTTTGTACTTCTTTATCCCTCTCTTTAAACTTCTCAACTTTATATATAGCGGAACTCACTTAAGATAAGCACACCTCTGAACGCTCAGACACAACTTCCTGTTTCACTTTCTTCTCCTCACATCAGACATGCATGCATACCTTATTCTGCACAGATGCTCCGCTTAAAAACATCCTTGTCGTCTACTACTCAAATCCCTCCTTTTAATGCACACATTTTTACTTAAAAACCCCAGCAATTTAAAATCCTCCATTTTTATTTCGTGTAAAAAAGGATAGCTTTCACATTACAAAGGATTATGCTACATTTTAAAATAAACTTGTGCTGCGATAAGAGAGGAGCTAGTGATTATCAAAACCTCCCCTAAAAAAATCACTGTCTTTAAAAAGTTGAGAACAATTTGTACAAAATAATAGCAAGTTAATCCTATTACGTTACTACCACCGCCCTTCAACTCTTATCCTCATCCTTTTATGAATATGGATAAATGGATACATGATCCAGTGCTCTCACATCCTTCTCATTTTACTTATCTCTCAAGTCCACTGGATATGGAGATGAGAGATGCATACATTTAATTCGCAATATCTTGTAAATGTTTTGCGACAAACTGAAGAAAAAAAGTGATTAAAATGCGAATGGATGTGTGGAGTGGAATTAAAAATGGGAGGGAGCAGATAGAGAAACGTGACTTGCTTTTATATCACGTCCACACATTTCCCAATATTTCTAATATAGCTCTGTGATCTTGTGTAGGAAGCTGATCCCTTGAATATTTTAAAATTATAAGCCACTTTCCCTTAATTCCAATAATCAGTTATGATATTATAAATATACATAGCTAGATATAGATGGATAGCGAGGAGGAGTTTGAAAAAGCTGCAGAGAATATATTTAACAAAAATTGACAATTCAAGACTTTGCTTAAGGGAGTAACAAAAATGTTTTTTTGCCTGCAACTGGAAATGTTTATAATTTGTGGAATATGTGGAGTGTTGTGTTGAGTTCATAAAGCATTGATGATGAGGACGGCAAGGAGGGCGATGGTAGTGCACAAAATATTATTAAAGCTCAGCAGCGATATGGAAAGGAAGAACTAAGTACTAGAGGCTACCATTCACCCTTTTCTATATATTTTGTGTGCAGTAGCCGTACAACTGGTGTGTGTGTCGTAGTGAAATAGTCGGCTTTCTCTCTCCTTTCCGTTGGGCTCACATGTGTGGAAAATGTGTGATTTGCAAGAGCTCTTGTGTCTATAAAAACTTAAATCCCTTGAGAAAATATTTAGAGTTGCACGCTTTTCCTTGTACACATCCCAATACACATGCACAGCGTCCACCCACTGTAAAATCCTCTCTGTTGCTGTTTACCTTGGCACTGAGTCCCCATTACCGGCACTCTACAAAATCGGCATGTACACCACCAGCTCTGCAAATTCTACAAATATATATATGCCATAATATATATACATACTATACACAAGTATTTTTTTGCTTTGCTAGAGGAAAAAGAAATGTGTATAAAAAGTGTGTAATGTAGATCCTCCTTCATGTATTTTACATATATCCCCTTACTACCACGTTTCTGCATCCTTTTGATAAATTCATGAAAATGTGTTCCTCGGTTCTATACCCCAAATATTACTACCCTTTTAAAAAATACTTTTTTTTCTTGTACACATCCTTAACTCCATTTTCTTGAGAAAGAGAATATGTGGAGAGAGAGAGAGAGCGAATAAAGTTTTTTTCTTGCAGCAACTTTGTGTGATTTTTATTACAGGTAAATTGTTGAAGAGGAGCAGAGAGCTTTTTTAGTTGGTCCCCAGAGAGTTTAGCAAACAGAACACGACTTGTCTTATTTAAATGGGTAAATAGGTTGTTCAATCTCAACTTGTTTAATTGCAAATAAAAAGTTGGACAGGAAAAGAGGGGGAAAAGGAATGCTGTGTTTTTCCTCAAAATTAAATACATTTTTTCTTGGAAGAAAAAACACATTGGAAAAGTTTGGATGTTTTGGTATGAAGCTTGTGTTTGTGCTCTCTTCCAACAACTAAACTTTGTTGCAAAATTATTGGTGATGGTTGTGCGCACCCTTCTCTCACAAAAATTATCAAACTTAAATTATAAAAAAATAACATATCGTTCAAAAAAATCCACTATATTTTGTTTCCACAGAATACCATTTAAAATGTTGAAAATACGTTGATTAAACACGTGGCAAAAAAATGTAAATAAATTGTATTGGAAATTCATCCCTCCTTTTTTATTTGCCATTTTAGGGAAGAAAAGTCTTTGTCTTTTTTTAAGTGTACATGTCGTATTGCTTACATTATTGCCACTACTTGGTCTTTTTATTTTCTAATAAACCTGAACGCCACACATTCCTTTGTTTTTTTGTGTGTGTGGGAGAATGGGTGGAATGCAGGGGCCCGGTCTCAAGTTGAATGGAAGTGATAAATATGAAAAAACCTGGTTTGGAATCCCGACAAATATAACATCAAACTTCTTCTTCTTCTTCTTCTTAGCAGATAGACATTCATATTATTCCGCTATCAACCAAACTGACTACAGTCTTCATTACATGATCATATTTCCACACACACACACTCTAATATAGGGATAGTTGGAAATATGTAGGGCTTATATAGATTGTATTGTGCAGCTATAAATAACGAAATGAACACCGCATTCTACCAACTTTTTTTTTCTTTTCTTTTGTTTAAGGGTATTACTGTAAGTATGCAGGGAATTCAGACTGATTACACTTTTATGTTGAGATACCCTCTCCCTTGCATTGTCAAATACACGCACCACCACTTTTTCTTTTTCCTAGACGACGACGACGGCATAACAAGACAACTTTTTTTATTCGTTGGATAGTGACTGTGACGACGACAAAACTCAAATTCTACAATTTCTACTTCTTTTCATAGCAAGAAACGTCAAGTGGAGAAAGAGAGAGGATATTATGAAGAAATATTTTTTAAAGGAGGCATTTTGAGGAGGAAAAAAAGAATGCATCTTCCTTCCCGGTTTTTTTTGAGTCTACTTGTGTTCTATTTGTTGTAATAAATAGGAGGAAAAAGTGTCATGATCATGAACATGATGAACGTAGCACAGATGGAATGCAGAGAGTAGAAGACTATCCGTGAAGATAGTTGTGGATGTATATGAGGAAGGGAATGTAGTAGAAGGTTCGTAGTTGGGAGAAGAAAATTAGTAAGAAAAATGTAATGCAATGGGCGGAAGAGAGTAGAGAGTAGGAGAGAAATGTTTGTAGAGAAATGGAAGAAAGTTGTAAGAGAAAGTTGCTACATAACTGTCCCACTGTTAATGAATGAATTGGGCCAAATGTAGTAGTGTTGTCACACAGCACCACCAACATCCCTACCATCACCAGTAATAGAACAACAAGCAGAATGAGAGAGAGAGAGAGTTGAGAGTAGAAGACTAGCAGTTACTTTACAAGAGAGAGAATGAGAAAGTTTGACCAACATTTTCCCCCATTCTGTCGCTCTTCCTATTTCTTTTCCAATGACACTGGATTAAAGTGATAGTAACTAAAAAGAAGAAGAAGAAGAAGAGCTGAAGAAAAAAGACTTGTTTTTTTCACCATTCTTCTGTCTTGGAATAGCAATGTGTAGCAGTGGTGGTGGATCTACTTGTCCTCTGTCTTTGTGGTGTCACTTGCATTGCAGTGCTGGTGGTCGTATCACTGCGGTGCTAACATATGTACATATGTCTTATGTCTACATATTATGGTGTAGTAGTATCTGCTCTTCTTTCTACTACCATTCCCATTTTTATTGGGGAATGTAAGTAGAACAGATGCTTTTCCCCCACAAATTTTTCTAGCTAATAATTATGGCGACGACGACAAAAGAACGTCCAGTGCAAGCGGCCTCCTTCATAAACTTTAAGAAAAGAGAAGCAGGAAGGAGACTAGACTTTTTTTTACTCCGCACACAAAAGTCTCTGCTATATTTTTTTGAGACAGGAGTTTATAGATAAAAAGAATGGTTGTCGCGGTGTGAATGAGACAAGGAATATTTTTGGGAGGGCAAAAGACAAACAAGACAAGACAGTGGAATGGCCATCTTTTTGTTTGTCTCGAGGGACAAGTTTATTGGGGAAAGTGATGAAGGAAAGGGAAATAATTGATAAGAATGAGAAGAATGAAGAGAGACGGGCCAATGTACAAATAATAATATACCTTTCCTCTCTCTTCATCACAATTGTCAATGTATGCACCTCAAAATGTGTACACATTTTGTCATGATAAAAAATAAAGTGTATCTTGACTGCTGCATCCACAAAAAAGAGGAAGGAGGTGTGTTGCTTGAAGGGAATGTGAAATAAATGATAGTAAAATAAGAGTGACATAAAATCGTGAGACATGTTTTCCATGGCACATGCAATTTTCCTCTTTTTCCTCTTGTGAAACGCAAAGAAAAGTTGGTCTACAATCTTGATTCCAATTACAGCGCGTGGGAATGTGTGAGTGCCGACCTGCTGCTTCACATTTCCCAAGCCTGCAAAAAAAGAGTATAAAAATGTGATGGTTGTTGTGCTTTACAGGTGAATAGTTGCATAAATTGTGGAAATGTGAGCACACTTGAATTTAATTGTGTGCAAAAGTAATTTAGGCTCAAGTTTTTGTTGATCATGTGAGTTTGAATCTAACTTTTTCCTTTGCCCAGGTTTGATGCAAGTGGAGTATCTGATTAAAAAGCGAGAAGCATCCCAGAAGGGTGGACTGAGTAGCAGACGTTCAGAGATCTTCACGAGAGAAGTGACTCCGACGACGTACCGAGATGTGCTGAAGGAGATCAAACGTCGCCAAATTTTTAATGTTATCGTCGATATCAAACACTTGCCCTTATTCTTCCGTATCGTAAGTCATTACCACCCACATACACCAACGATACCCTTAATTATTTAAAAACTACCACTCATTTACTATTCCCTTTTATTCCATTAACATCTCCCCATTAGCACACGAATCTTATTTTTTCAAACTTCAAACTTCAATTATATTTTGCAGTTGGGATGCACGCATCTTAATTATTTACCACGCCAAATTGCCTCTCAATTACAACGTTTTACAGCACAAAAAACTATCAAAACTCTATTTTTTCTCTTAATTATTTGATAATTCATTCAATTTGTTTTTCACGTTCCAATTTAAAGTTAGCTCTCAAAAAGTAGATATTCAATCCCATCATTGTTCCCAGAGGGAAATTTTGAGTTTTGTAGTAAATAAAGCGTAAGTGCACGTGGCTTCCGGTCTGATGTGATGCCTATTTGGTGGTAATATTATGCATGCATCTAACTTGAGACTCTGTTAATGAGGCTAGCGACCGAGTTTCTAGAGCTCAGCCTTAATCCTAAATAGCTAAACAACATTATTATTATTACTACACATAGCTTCCTTACTTTGCTTACTACCTACTTGCATGGGAGTAAATAGCGGATGATGATGATGAGGAGGAGGAGGGGAATAGTGGAGTGAACATAATAATCATTAATGGCAAATGTGGTGGCTGGATGGCTACTCTACTTTTTTTCTTCTCTTTTTCCCTTTTTGCAGATTTTGCAGTTACAGATGAATGATGCTCGCTACCATTACCATTTCACCACGCTGGTAAGTTTTACGAAAATTATCACAAATATTCACATTCTACATACAACCCATTCACATTCTCAGGTTCACCCTTAACATTATTATTATTATTATCCCATATCATTACATGCACGCATAGACACACACATGCAGAGGTACATAGAGAGAGAGAGAGAGAGTTGATAGTAGGACTCCCATTAAAATTGTAATTTTGGTGGTTGTAAGACACATTATTATGAGGATAATAATAGGTAAAAAGAGAAAAGGGCTTTGAACCTTGTCCGCCTTGTCCCACTGCGACATGCTCCGCACTTTGTTCAAGTGCCTCCTCTTCTTCTACCTTACTTCTTTTTGTCATTCTACTTGACAAAAAATAAAGGGATTGTTAAGAAATTGTAGTTGAGTATAGGAAAAGGAATGATAAATGAATGCCATTCAAATTTGGATATTTCAATAAAAGGGAAGGGAGTTGATAAAAAAAATAAGTAACGGGATGTGTATTTTTTTATGCAAAAACTGCTTACTTTACTCACATTTTATTTAGATTCATCGTTTTTTTATTAAAGAAGAGAGATATTTTTTTTGACTTTGCCAAATTGAGAAGGGAATAGAATTGTATGGAATTGTGAAGCATTATGTGAAGTATAAAATAATAATAGGAGAAAGTAGATGCTGAGAAGAGGGATGGAAAGGATGGGATTATTGGTAGGGTTTACACATTAGTCAAACGTCCCGCAAATTGACGCCCACGTTTATAATTCCTCAATCGACTCCTTTTTCTCCTATTCACAGGATATTATTGCAACAAGGTCCCTATTTGTTAATGTCCCCTTTGCCCCCATGCTCCGCACTGGGTTCAGAAATGAAAGACTGGGAGTAGCTCCAAAAAAGCTACATGTCCTCAAACTGAAATTGAAAAAATGTGTATAAAATGCCAACAAAAAACTTGTATTCAATCTAACTACAATAATAATATATTATTACTATTATTACTACGGAGGAGGAATGCAAAAAGTGGAAGAAAGAAAAGACATTTTTTTGGGGGGTTATTGAGTATGTGATGTGGCTTGTGTGGAGTGGAAGTGTATAAAAGGAAGAAGAATAAGAAAAGTTTGAAATTTGTGGATAAATTAGACGTGAAAATAGTGTGTGTGGATATCCCACTGCAGATACATCAATTATGGCTTAGCATCAGAAAGAAATGAGGGGAGTGGGTCTGCCCATTTATTTCTCTTTTCACTCACAACACAATCAGCCCAGCTCAGGCCACTCTCTCCTTTCAATCCCCCTCCCTCCTTTTCCCTCCTTCCAAAATGAATGAGCACTTTTGTCAAGGGGATCTCCAGTGGATTGGTTTTGCACTTTCCTACCATTTTTTTTATCATCATGATTCCACGACGACAAAAAATGTTAAGGATTTTTTTGGGTACTTCTTCGATCTCTATTTTCTCTTTCTTTCTTTTTTTGGCTTTTCATCAGCTGTTCAATTAGCAGAGCCCTGCAAATTTATAAATGACAGATATTACTCGCCTACTTGTTTCACCATTCAAAGGGCAAGGAAAAAATGTCGCATGCATCCTCTTCCACTATCACAATATCTTTCTTTACAACAACTTAATTGATGGTAATACAGAGAAAAAATGTCTTTTATTTTAATACAATTTTTTATCATTTACAACATGTCCTCTATTTCTAGCTTTTTACAATATCCATGTCGACTGCAAAAAAAATCTGATGTAGACATTTTTATATTTTTTAACAAGTCAAAGTGCATTTATACTGCGCACAAAAAAAAATATATTCGATTTTTTATAGATAATATTGGGTATCAGTATTCCACTTTCATTTTTAGGGCTTTTACGACGTGAGTGGAGTGCAAATCCATCTTTAAAAATGTATAAAAGTAGCACCGGCCAAAGTTCAATATTATTGCAAAAATAAAATGTATTAAATGGGATGTTTGAGAAGAAAGCCAAAAAAAAAGGATTCTCTTTATTCCTTCCACTTTTTTATTATTTTTTTTAAAATAGATGATAGCTATGTGTGCGTATGATTCATCCATTCAATATTTTTTCATTTATCTTGATGATGCTCCCACCATCCAACATTTTAATATCAAAAGAGTTACGCGTAATGACACACAAACGACTTTCAAAACAAATTTTTTTTTGTTCCATTTGGAATATTATTCCATTCTAAAAAATAGAATAAAGTAAAGTGGAAAATTATGGGATTTGTTAAAAATTTGTAAAATAAATAAGCTAAAAATTGAGATGAGCGGTGGAAATAAAAAGTGGAGATGAGAGGAAGAGTTTTTTTATTTTGAGAAATCCCATTTTATGCTTATCCCGAAAGGAGAGAAAAAAATTAAACGCTGCTTTGCTCTCTCTCTAAGCAGTCTCCCACAACCTCATACAAAAAAAAAGAATCTCTTTCAACGCTTATCTGTCTCCATTTTTTAGTAATCTGTGTTTTTGAGAGAGATGGGCAATCTGGTGCACTCTGTGCTCCTTACTTTACACGATTCAAAAAGGATCCATTTGAGAAATTAAATGTAGACATGAGACACATGTCAAGAAATGATGTGTAACTTCCCCTTTCCGGCTGCTTTCTTTTTTTAAAGAAAAAAGCAGAATACAAGACAGAAAGAAGAAGGGAAAACAAAAAGTGACAAAAAGGGGGAAAATAAGAAGGGAAAAAATATATGGTTGTGTGTTGTTGTGTCATCATGTCTGAGTCTCAGAGGAGGTTTTTTTTTAACTCTCTACTTACTTTACTCCATGCTCCTCTTTTCCTGTCTTTTTCAATAGACTTAATACTTTGTACAGAGACTTGTGTTTGTGCAGAGTGTGGATGTATGCGTAGACATAGGTGGAGTACATTGTAGCATTTATCCGTTTTATGTGCACGAGCTGTAGTGTTTTTTTTGCGGCTCCTCTAATAGGCTTCTCAACGCAGCCCATTACTTGAGTAGTTGTTGGTTTCTTAGTTTTCGTCCAGGGTTAAGGCTCTTGCTTTCGCTCAGGGATTTTCTGGATTGCCACCACCAACGCTACCACCACTGTCGCCGCTCCATATTTTCTACTTGTACGAGACTCAGTCTCCCTGTCTCTTTCCCTCTCTCAACCAGCTTTCTTTTTTCGTCTTCTTTCTCTCAATCTTATTACCAAATTTATCTATCTCCCTCTCTGCCTCTTGTCTGCTGCATTCTTCTGCACTTGCTATTCTGCTTTCTTTTCTACAACAACAAGAGATAGAAGAAGAAAGAGTGCATGATGCTACTCTGCTTCAACTACCACTGCAATAATAATAATAATATGAAGAAAGCAAGTTCAACTTGAAATATGGGTGTAAATAAGGACTAAAGGAATTACTTGCAAATGGGCCGTGCTGATTAATTTGTTTAGGGTCAGGAAAAGTGAATTTCTTTAAAAGTACCACAAAAAACGTATGCACAAAAAGACAGAAAGAGCTATTATTATTACAACTTTATATACACTTAAATACATGCATCTGGAGGCATTATAAAAACTCGTGTTGTTGTTGTTGTTGTTGTACGTTCTTCTTCTCATCCTCCTCCACTTCTTGTTCCATTATTTCCTGTGGTTTGGATGTTTGAATGCTCAAGTAGAGAAAATGCTGTCTAATTGTGTAATGCATTCATTTAGAAACTGCCTTTATCCAATTTCATGTTTTTCATTCGCAGATGTGCACGGGCGAGGGCGACAGGAAGATGAATAAAAAAAGAGAGAAAGTAAAGGGCTGGAGTGTTGCTGAATGTTAGAGACGCGTATAAATAAATATATGTACATCTATATGCCCTCTCTCTCTCTCCCTTTTTATTGTGGAGTCACAACTTAAAAAAAAGCAGTTTCTAGTGATATATATGTGATATGTATGTAGGCATTAATATGACTATTACCAGACTTGTAGTAGTGCGCCGCTATCAAATAATTCGGAAAGAAGAATTACTTTAGATTGTTATTTCAAATTTCACTTTACGTTCAAAAGCAGAACAGTTGAGTATTTTTTTGGGGGGGAAAGCAAGTCAAGTTGGGAAATATATATACTTGTTCTTCTTCTTCTTCTTCTTGTTGTGGGCATGGTAATATGTATTTAGGATGGGCTCATAAGCCCGTAGGAATTTTCAGTTAATTAAACTGAGTTGAAGTAATTTCCATTTCATAATAGTCCCTTTTCTTTTAGCAGGACCGCAATAGCGCGAGCATAAGAAGCTGGAGCAGCACAAGTCTTTCCCGACCCCCACCAACCCAGTCGCAGTTGGAAGCAAAACCAAAGACAAACCCAAAAACACACACAACAAAACAAAACACACACACTTTACTCAAAATGCCCACTTTACAAGTTAACAAAATGTTTATCTGACTTTGTGTGTGTGTGTGTGTGTGGGAGAGAGAGTGTGCATGCCCTTATTCCATTGTGAACAAGGTGGAAAACCTTTACTTGTATTCCCCTGTTTTGCAATTACACGTGAAGATATTAGTATATCCAGTGATAATGTAATAGCCATACTCTATGCTCCATATCCACCGCAATAACAACTTTCCCTTTAATCTTTTGTGAAAGAAGAGAGCTCTCTCTCTCTCTCTCTCTCTCTCTCTCCGCTTTCGCTTTAGTGGAACAAGAGCGGATTCTCTGCATCTCCCTCTTAAAATGTATGTATATTTTTGCATCTAAATGGCTGGTGGTAACTGCCCCATTAAACACTTGCAATATTGCTAATGGGATTTCCAGGCTTAGCCTCAACAATTACGCTCCTCTTTTTACATTCGCATCTCCACAATATTTACACTTTACACAATCCCACCCAGCTACCATACAACACCACCATCCAATTCTTTTCCAATTCTTTTTTTTAAACAACAAATGAAATGCTGGTGTTATATTATTTGTTCATCTCCCGTTATCACTTCCAAACATTATAATAAGAAAATATATAGAATACTTTGTGAATTTCGTATAACTTGTAATAATATTAGAAAGCAATAATTCATTTTGTTTTTTTTGTGTGTTTTTGACGCAGGATCTGGAGATGTACGACTTGGAGGATTTCGGCTACAATAGCGTGAATATAACGTCTTTCCGTCTGATAGATCACACACCACTCAATGCTCGGATCATCGAGGACATGCAACGCTTTAATGCCAAAAGCTATTCCAAAGTTTTGCAGGTGATTTACACAAAAGAGAGGGAAAAAATGAGAGAAAAGATTTCAGTTCTCTCCAAAAAACAAAACTAAACTAAAAAAAGAAAATATATTTGGATAGCGTTTTACATTAGTATTGGGTTGATGGGAGTGTTTGGGAATTAACATTGTTGAAATGTAGCAAGTGGCGTAGACTTTTATTGTTAATGCCGAGATAAAAGTTTTTATCAACACTTGAAAGACAATAGGGAAAAGAGAGGAGAGAAAAAAAATGTAAGATTATTGGGAATCCATTCAAGATTTGCAGATGTGCGTGTTAGCCAGTCCATCTGCACCTTTTGTAGCCACCATTTTTTCTTATTCTTATTCCTTTGTGGGAAAAGGGAAGAAAGGAAATAGTAATAGGAGCAAACCAGCAGCAACGTGTCCCAACTTGAAAAATACATTTGATAATAATAGTCGGGGTTTGTTGGTTGGTGGTGTGATACTGGTGGGTTGGGTGGCAAGAACAATATTCTACTTTTCTTTTTCCCTGTCTTCCGCTGATGGACCTCTTTTATAACTTCATCTTCTCAAAGTTGAACAAACTCTTGACACTTGGATAAGCTATACACCTAGTACTACCTTGATAACTTGTGTAAAAGGGAAAGAAGAAGACTCATTCACAATCACTTTTTGAGTTTGCATATTGTCGACATAAAATGGAGGGGCAGAGGTGTCATGTAAGCCTCTATCAGGATTTTATGGGAGAAGAAGGGAACAAGGAGGACAAGTTGTCTTCTCTCTACAAACCA
This sequence comes from Paronellides praefectus, assembly GCA_027744595.1. Classification (NCBI taxonomy): domain Eukaryota; kingdom Metazoa; phylum Arthropoda; class Collembola; order Entomobryomorpha; family Paronellidae; genus Paronellides; species Paronellides praefectus. Next base: position 4,868 of record JAITYZ010001337.1, on the reverse strand, counting down.
TGTGTGAAAAAGTAGAGTATTTTGAGAGTCATTCATTGGAACACTTGTTATTTTAGCCATCTTTGAATAAATGAGCGTTATTATTATTTATGATGAATGTGAGGTTGTGAAGAAGGTGTGTTTATTGGAGGTTAGTGTACTCCACCACCACCACTGCATACTCAACCATCTTCTCCACTTGCGGTCTGTGTCATCCCTCCAAAAATCTCTGCTTTACTTTTAACCCATCTTCTCAAACTATGAATATTAGAATAGTCCACTTTATTATAAACGCGCGTCTTCCCTTCTTCTTATTATTCTTCCCATTTGTTTATAATGTGGATGTATGTGTGATTATTGTACATGTTCTAATTTCCACTACATTCCTCCAATTTCTCTTCTTCTCCACCGCATCATATCACCACCGCCACTTGTACTACACTTTCTCTTTGAGCAGCATTCCTTGAGGAGAGCGACTGGAGTGAGTATCAACGTAAAGCCATTTTGTGGTTTTCCCTCTTCTACATCATTCGCCCTCGCTCTCTCTTTTCCAAATTAAATGCGTAAGATGAAACCAGAGAGAGAGAGAGAGAGAGAGAGAGAGGAAAAAGGAGAGAGGCAAGTTTAGATTCAGAAAATGTAACAAAGTGACTTTGAGTCTGGTTCCAGTTTAGATTCTTGTTGGCTTTATTTTGTACGTGCGAGCATCCATCCTCTCAACTTGCTCCTCTTTTTCTTGTGCCTCGGGTAATCTTATATATTGTATGGTTGTCTATTATGCATATCAACTATATTTGCTCATCTTCTCAGTTGACAATGAAGGAGTGAATAAATATGAGGATGAAGGAAATGGACATGCAATATCACTTGTCTCCTTCCCAACAAACTTGTATGGAATGGGGAAAGTGAACGTGAGCTCAGCCACAGCTTCTTTCATTCCTTTATTTTCTACTCATTAAAAATCCGCCACTTGACTGCTTTGGTTTCGTGGGCAAAGTTGAGCTCTGCCACAGAGTGTAGAGTGTACACTTGTCTCGTAACTTGTGTATTTAGACAAAATAATATTTTTTTAAAAAAAGATGTAGAAAGTTAGTTGGAGTTGGTGGTGCTGTCAGTTAACTTGTGTTGTCATCATGATATGATGAGCTGTGTGTTGAGTAGTCGGCTAAGCACATGTACAAATATAAATACTACAGGGCATAGAGTGGGGCTATGCATATGATGATGACATGTGATATCCCCTCCCCCAGATGAACATGATGCATTATGCATACCCCGCACAACACTTTTTTTGTTGTCTTTGAGTTGTAAGCGGATTCCACATCCCACACTCTTTATATTCCGGAGAAGAATATTTACTTTTCCCTGCCACTAGGCTCGCTTCTTGTGCTCCTCTTCTTCCCCACTAAATCGCTCCACCCTTTTATTCCCTCAATTTCTGGGACGAGAGTAGTCTTGGCTTGATTTGCATGATCGTGTGTCACATTCTGAAAAGAGCACAAGCCAAATCCACACAAGAACAAAACCCAAAGTGATGTGGTGCGATGAACCTATCCTACCGTCTTATTCCCCTTTCCCCGAAAAACAAGAACAAAAACTTTCTCTCAATCTTCTTCTTTTGCTTCTTTCTCTTCTTTTTCTTCTTGTCTTGACGATTGAGCGGAGAAACAAGGAAAAAGGGTGTTTGCAACAAAAAAAGTGAAAACTTTGTTTTCCCTTCTTTTTCTACTTCTCATCTTCATGGGTACTTAAGCCTGCACAATAGTTTACTCCTCTCTACCCCAACTTCATCTTCTGCTCACTTACTTTGGAATTGTGGAGGTGGTGATGGCCATGTTGATGGAGTCGATGTACGGTTCAAAAAAATGCTGCAGGATGCACAAAAGAATATTAAGCGGTTGGTGCAAAGAAAAGATGATGGACTATTTGAGATTAAAAGACGTTTACAAAAGAGCCATTCTCTTTATTCCTCTTTACCGCTAAAAGCAATCAAATATCGGCGGCTAGTTGATAAATAATGAGATTGCATCAGACATGGATCAAATTATGTTATCCGAAAAAGCAAGGAGAAAGTATAGTTAAAAAAAAAGTTGTATATTGTTTGTTGGATTATTATTAGGTGGTCTAGTAATAGTGGATAGCTGAACATGTCAATATGAATGGAAAGTAAGAATAATAAATGAGGATAGCGACAGTTGGGGTATTATCGGATGGGGTTAGCTTGGTGACACATTTCCCACCCTCCCAACAAGTGAGAATGTGTGAAGGATAATAAATATGATGATGAGAGATGGATGGAGAGTTAAAAAAAAAGTATATAAAGCTGTATGAATGGTGGTGAAAGCTGTTGAATGGGTTTTCTGTCATTCTCCCCTGACATTATTATGCCTTGTGAAGTTTATTACTACTTTTTATTGTTGTTGTTGGCAGCTTTAATCTACGACGGAGTTCTCTCCTTTTGCCACGGGCTGAGAGCCTTTGATGCAAGTCGTGAGATCCGGCCAGCTAATGTGTCGTGCGACAGAGAGCAATCCTGGCCTGATGGGCTCTCCCTCCTCAACTATATTAACAGCGTATGTACATCTCCACTTTTTTATATCTCCTCCGCAAAATTCATTTTCTTGTCATTTCTTCATCCATTACTCTCCGTACTTTCATTCCCCTTTCGTGTTTCTACAATGGAGTGTGAGGAGTGTGGCGGATGGATGGTTTGTCAAAGTACATGCACCACTATACTAGCTACTTATATAAAAAAGGTAGATGCTCATTGCACACAACCTTCACCACAAATATGTATTATTTATAAAGAGAGAGAGAGAGAAATAATGTTATGTGGCCACAAAGGAATGGTATAATATCTCTGGAGTGTGTTTTACGCTGACACACCATCGCAGATGTACAACAAGCGTCCATACAAAAGATGATGATAGTGGATTGGGATAGAGAGGAAAAGTGTGTAGTCAGGTAGTTTGTGATTTACGACTCTCTAAGCTTTCTGATCACGCTCCGTAAATACGACGTAACTACGATGATAAATAATATTTTGGGAATTCCACCAATTTCCTTTTAATGCCCAAAGACAAGGTGTGGCTCGCTCCAAAAAAAATACAACATCCCAACCGCTCCTCCTCTTTATCAGCAAATAGCCTTCTTCTTCTTCCAGCATTCATCAAACCTTCAGATTCCACAAGAAGCCCAAAATGTTTGCAACATTACACTTTTCATAATAATTACGTAACAACAAAGTGAAGGGTTGCGCCAGCCTTGTATACTTTCCCCTTTTCCTTCTACACAAATGAAATCAACAAGCAGCAGCAGCAGCAGCAGCACTGTTTACCCGCTTTTATTAGTTTCCTCCGTCTCAGGATGCATAGCCCCATGTTTCTCTACCAATAATCAACAAACTTTTTATTAACAAAAATAGCTACCAATAATAATAATAACATGTCTTTGTTTTGCGTGTCCGCATCTTTTATTGCTGGAATGTCGGTCAGATGGAATGTATGGGCTGAAAGCTCAACTCTTAATCCTTTCAAGGAAACTACCACCAACCTCTCGCCATATTCTCGGTTAACCTCTCTCAAAATATACGAACCCACAGCTTTTTTTATTAACCACCATTCTCACATCTTCCTACTTTATACCATTCTCCGGTCTGTACGTCCGCCTCTTACACACAAATCCAGCTATAATCATTGTCACAAGTCGACCCCCAAAACCCCAACATTTGTTTGGGGAAAACTTGTAAACATGTAGGCAATCTTAATGAAGATTCCATTTTTTTAAAGTTAGATGAAATATATTTATTTATTTATTTCATTGCTACATCCTTACTTCGCTCAAAAAAGTTTTTATTTCCTTTTCTGCTCCACTCTATCCAAATTATACATGTTTGAAAAGCAATATCCTTGCGTTTTGTTCGAATCACTTCCGATCAAAATGGATGCGTGCTAATAGCAATGTGTACACATAATTCTTGGACCATCGATTTCTTTTTGGATGAAATAATTTCCTGTACGCGGTTAGGAGTACAGAGAATAAGCATTTAACACGTAATTTTGAAAATATCTTTTGCGCATACCCTATTTCCCAACAACTGATAACGTTGTGTAGTAGTTTTTTTATGATTGATATATAAGTATATTATGTGGATAGATAAGTAGCGCAAGTTTTGAAATGGGATTGAGAGAAAAGAAGAAAAAAAGATAAGTAAAGAGAAGTAAATATAAGATAAAGTGTGTAAAGAAGAAAGGTGGAGTAAAGAGAAAAGGAAATTGTGTAAAGTGATGAATAAGGTGAATTGGTGAATGAATTTGTTGGGGAAGATGGGTAGGATAAAAAGATGGTGCTGATGATGATGTTGGTTTTGAGGGAAATGATGTTGATGAGGATGATGATGGTACATGACAAGAAAATGAATGCGGACTCTCTTCCACAACTTTACTTTCCCTTCATCTTCCTCACAACTTGGCTAATATTTTCGACTATGCAAAAAGTTGTAATAATGAGTATAGTGGGAGATGTATGGGTGTATAGTATGCATGGCTGTCGATACACGTACACGATAGGAGAAAGACACACGCGCTTTTTGTACACAAGCAGGGGAGGAGGTAGGAAATATGACATGATGCTCAAAGGAAGAAGAAGATGATAAAGTAGAATGAACAAGTGTCAGTGAGGCGTGAATTAGCTTTGGGTATTATTATTAGCTGTCTAGCGTGGGGCAAAAGTATGGGGAAAGGAGAGAGAGAGACACACACACACAAAACATTGTTTACTTTCACAGAAACTTTTATTTCTTCTCCCATTTTAATTCTTTGGTGAATTAGGATGAGGAACAAGCAGAGAAGGTGTCTCCAGGCAAATAATATACTTTCATATCACAATAA
>JAITYZ010001336.1:0-20072 GCA_027744595.1 Paronellides praefectus | reverse complement strand
CTTATTAATATAGTCACATCAGCAGATTTGGTGTGGGAAGGCTTCGGGTCAAAATCAGTAATCTGCAAACATGTTCAATGTTCTTTGTACTCACACTCGACTAAAAACGCTCTCTAGGAAAAGTTAATGAAAATGTTTGCATGTGCTTTTTCATATATATTTTTTATACATGTCTTCACACAATATTGTGTCATCATTTGGCCAAGTGTTTAATTCACGATGCATGTATGATGATGACACAAAGAACACTATATTTACGCTAAATGCTGCTAATAAATTTTTCATGATCATCTTCATGTCATTTGAGTGGTGGCCTGTCAGCATAGCACAACAACACACATAGTGAATGAATGCGGATGATGATGATGTTGATGGTGTGATAAACATAATGGAAAAATCTATGTATGGAGAGAGTGTGCGGAGGAGACCGTTTTATTATTACACAATAGTGCGGAATTTGAAATTAGATTAAAAAGGTGTCATGTGTCCATGTGTCTTCCTTGACGGGATATTTTTGCATGTACAAAATTCTGATGTTTATCACTGTTAATAATTGAGTAGAGGGTCACGGTTGTAATAAACTTTGTTATTACGTGTTAGAAAAAAAAAATTCTTTTTGTTTGACAGCAGTTGACAATCACCTCCTTGATTTAACAGAGAAAAATGCTAATTTTATTTTGCAGCTGCCAACAAATCAAAAATTTATTTTTTTAAATATTTTTTTTGCTCTTTTACGAGGGATTAGTATACTATGTAAACTTTACATTGTGAAGTTATGTTTCAAAACAGATTATGACATACACACAAATACCTGTATAGTCAATTATTGTTCATTTTTATGTCTACATGGATTTTTGATGGAATGATGAAGTAATACTGCCAGTTTATAATAGTGGTTTACCATTAATTATCTTAAATTAATCAATACAGCTTTTCTTTCACGCTGTCATACACTCTTTTTTTTGCTGTAATTTGCTATGGTATATCTTTGTTTGGTGGAGTCAGCCACACTACTCCGCACTTTTTTTTGCACATTTATCGGTCGCTGATTTCGTGTAAGCCGTGACTGTAGAAAAAAAACTACAATAATAATAATTGTTGAAAAAGTATCCAAGATAAAGTAAACGAGATATATAATATGAAATAGTGAGGATACATATATATCTTTTTTTGAATGTTTATCAAACAAAAACATATTATATCACTTTCATGATGAATACTAATGAGATCATTCGCTTTTTCCTCTAATTTTTGTCACGTTCCGTCACAACTTTTTCAAGACAACTCTCTGCTGGTAACTAACAAAAATATATGCAATAAAAATCTTTATATATTTTAGTGTATTTTTTTCTGAACTGGGATCCACTCTTGAGCACGTTCAAGTTATAACTTTTAAAATAAGTGATGAATTCATAAAGCACATAAAAAGAGATATTTCATTTTCATTACCATACGAGCATAAGGAATGTAGTACCTAGTTTTCAATACTGTAGTGCTGGATCCTATACATAATATATTTCAACTAGTTATTGCAATAATTTACTAACCTTGAATCCATGATAAATGAAAATGATTAATGCACATTATCCCTCTGTAAAGTTACATTTCAGCATATCAAAGAATATTTTACAGGGGTGATTTGACAGGTTACCTGAGTATGAGACGAGACACATGCACACAAATTTCTGTAGTGTACACGGCGACTCCTGCACGATATAGCAATCATGTCACATTTACGTTTCATTTCATTATCTTGGCCTGGCCAGACAGGACGAACAGAGAGAGAGCGAGAAAAAAAAGGATGCATGATGATGGTTTTTGGCTTTTAAAACATGAAATTCTCAACAAAGTCAGTAAAAACATTTAGTCGTCTAAAAAACAAAAGTACATTGCCATCATCATTCTATTTTATCCCAGCATATTTTTTTTTACATTTTACATCAAAATTATTTGATCCGTGAAATCATTTTGTTTGGGAGAATTTTGATGAATAAAAAAAATGTTCAAGGGAAAGAAAATTCAGACTTTTTTATTAAATGAATGGTGAATACAGGCAAGAAGAGAGACGTGATTAAATGAAATGCTTTCTTATAGCATTTCTTCAAGATGATGGTTTCTTTGTGTCTGTTCAAGTTTGTTGTTTGCTCATTGCATGGGTAATGGGTGCCGACAGGCTCTATTACAATTCTTTCTCTTTAAAATAAACCGATCCTCAATTCTGGCAGCCAATAAGTATTTAAAAAAGGAAATTCCTTTTATATAACTTTCTATTGCATAAATACCTAGACGTAAAAGTGTTATTGTTAGGCATTTACAGGATTCATCGAGAAACCCAGCCAAAAAATTAAGAAAGGACATTTGGTAATGAACATTTATAAATATACACACGCATTGCATTTTTTTACGATTCGGTCTTCACATTCACTGAGCAGTGTATAAAAAAATGTAGTTTTTTTTGAAAATCTGCAATGTTTACACATGACTAGTTTTACAATATATAATGTAGTAACATATAGATACATATATGGTTATATGTATATATGGAGAAGTAATCATACTTGTTTGAGTACTACTCGTGGTTTGGTTGGTGTCTGTATATTACTTGGTGTATTAGCATTTTTTATCAATAAACCACGCTGAAAACAAATTGCGCCTCTTCTTTATAGAGTATTACGGATATATTTACGTAAGAGTACATGTGGCACGACCTTAGGATTCCATTTTCATTTGCAACAGCGCACCATGAATATATTATGGATGGACAGACTTGTGTGTGATCACTGATCCTCATGATTATGATGATGATGATGATGGAAAAAAATATAGTTTCCAAACAACATGTTAGTTTATTTGGGCGTGCTGACATTAAGCCGCCCACTATAACCGCCTTCTTTGTGTCACATAATGTTACACACTGACGAACTACATAATAATGTTCTTCACATCATCTACTACTTCTCTCTGATAGAGCAACTTTACAAAAAGTAGTAGAAGGTGGAAAAGATTCATCTTCTTCAAAGTTCAATTTCATCGAGAGGAGAGAATCAAAAAGTAGTTAATTTTTAATGAATGGTGTCGGTGGATGTGTAGTAGCCGAGTAGGAGCACATCACAAAGTAGTAAAGTAAAAAAGTTTAATAGTTGTACTTGATCCTTGGCAGAATTGCAATTTTGATACTTTGTTGTTGTTGTTGTGTTCTTGTTCTAATGTAAATAGCAAGTCAAAAAACGATATAGGCAGTCGTAGTGCACACCTAAAAGTAGGATGATTTAGAAGGATATGTACATACATAATACATATAGGTAATGTAATATTATTTATATGAAAACCTGAGTCAATTTCCATGTCTGCCCCTTTTAAACAAATACATGGAATAATGATGATGATCCATTAGCTAAAGTATAAGTTTTCGTAGAGTTGAAAAAGTAGCAGCACCCTATCATAATAATAATATAATCAATGCTTACCCACAGCCACAGCAAAAAACAAATGGTCACAAACTCTGCAGAGTACTAGAGAACAAACAGCGGCGGCGGTTTGATAGTAAAAGTGGTTTGGTTTATATAATACCTTTACTTTTTCAGAGATTGTCATGTTATTATTATGTGCTCTGCGTATGCTTTAGCAGACACACAAACAAAAGTGATTTTATTTACAATGATTCATCTTACTACCACACCACCTCCCTCCCCAGTCAACTACACGACTTCATCAATAAAAAAAATATAATAATAAGTAGATGGTTAAGTACACAATAGTCAATTCATTGTGCTCACCCAGTTCATATATAAAAGAAATATGAGAAGTTATCCAATTACCTTGTTAAATTATTTACGANTGAGAAGTTATCCAATTACCTTGTTAAATTATTTACGATTTTTATATCATTTTATCTACGCTTAGTTTCGTTTTTTAGTGGTTGACACCCTCAATATTACTTTTTTTTATCCACGCACAACCCAACAAAAACAGACAAGTATAATCAAATTGGATTTCATTATTATTATTATTATTATTATACCCATTTTTATATTTTATGCATATGCATACACTTGAGAAAAAAGAGTTCTAAAAAATATTAAGAGCGGCTCTCTCCTGTGCACCATGACTTGTTTTTGTTCAATTTCAAGTTATTAGCCAAGAGAAGGAGGTGGGCTTATATTCTCTCTGGCTGATTTGAATGTATATTTGTTTAAGTTTTTTTCTGTGCTGCGGAATAATAATTATGATATTACAATATGTGGTGTGTGTGTGCATGTGTAAATTTTACTGGTTTTAAAAAGAGACTTGCTTTCATGATCATTCACTCTTTTTTATTTATATATCCAATCTGTGGAGTAGAATTTGACGGGTAGGGGATAACCATATGCATAATAATAATTGTTACTTGTGTGTGAGAGTGCGTGGAGAGATGTGATTGTAGTAATAAGAGGAGTTTTTTTGTGCCAAGGAGTATTGTTTATAAAATAATATGGCATAAATGTGTAGAACACATACGTTAACAACAGTAATAATAATATGGTTTTAATGTGAAAATGAAGTGATCTGTGTGTGATTTGATTAGCCGCATGTACCTGTAACTCGACACCTTTGAATAGGATATAGTGATTCTTTTTGGTTGGTAAATATGAATCACGTACGGCAACTCTTTCAAAATGACAAGGTGAGGGAGACAAAAGATATATATAAGTAATAATTACTGCTGCAGTTTTATTGATTTTTATGAGGGATGACTGTGAGTGTCATAATTTTTTAATTATCTACAACAACATTAAAAAGTAATTTTAATTATTTGTTTGTGTACATATACATGTCACTTGCCACTATACACACATTTATACAATACACGACATTACTCATCAATTTAATTTTTATGAGTAGCACATCACGCATTTATGCGGCCGCACGAATTTTATTGCTTATTATTGCATATTTTTTATTTTCAAATTTTAGTCCTTCAAAACCTGAAACTTTAAATATTTAATTTACAAATTATAAAAGAGTGCAAAATGCCAAACGTTTTTTTAGTATACCTATTCGATAAAGAAATATTTGCATGTGCCGAATAATATTAACCTACTACAAGTCGTAGGTGTGACAAAACCCATTGCAATTAGCAAACTTCATTTCACACAGTTGCACCCACTAAAATATGATAATGAAGACCCTCAAACAAAGCAACAAGAATGATTTTAGTCAAATTAGCATCCTAACGCACTCTTGAACGCATTTTCGTTTCATATTATTATGTAAGCTTGTGCGAGCTGCGAGTGAATGTCAAGTCGTCAGACATATGGACAATAATAAGTAGGCAGAGAGTAATAATTAATATGGTACGGATGGACAAGTCTATTTAAACAAAAAAATCAATGGCGAATGGGATTTCGCATGTCAATAAGATGCCATAAAAAGGAGCGGAAAGTTTTCACTTGTTGCTTCAAAAATCCATGTACATGTACGTCCTTTGTTCTTGTTACTCGAGCGTTTTAATATGAGAATTCCGGTGACGTGCTATGCTGGTGGTGGTGTTGGATTTACAATGTCGTGTTACGTTTCAGCTGCCCTTCATAAAACCCCCTTTTCTTTGTAAAGGACGTAATTCGTGAAACATAAAGATTTTACCAACTTTGTAGACAATTTTGGAGTTATTTGCTGGAAATATTTTGTTCCTGACTCATAAGTTCTCACACTCATCAAATCAAACAAGGGCGAAAGTTGTTGCCAAAATATTATTTAAAATATTCAACGTGCTGTTTGGTTGGTAGTAGTAGTAATATGCCTCCCACAACGATCCTTTTCGTTTCCTCCTTCAGTTTCTTCAATTCTTCATGACTCTTCAAACAAACCTTGACTATTTCCTTGTATTGTTGATGCGTCTTCTTCTCCTCGCTCTCTCTCTCTTTCTTGCTCTCTTGTACAATAACTGATGAGAACAATATCAATTTTACACGAGCGCCAACATCACATATAAAAGTTTAAATATGCGGTTTAGTCTCATTTGGTCTGGTTGGCGAGAGAGCCGTGTGTTCACATTCTCTTGAGAGTTGAACAAATAGACACGGAACACGATAAAATGCAACCAAAAAACACCTCGCACTATAACCAACTTGAGAGTTCCACAAACAAGTAATGATGGTGGTGGTGGACATAATTGGCAAGTTGGCAAAGCCATTATTATACTCAACTCACCATAATATATACCTATATTTCAACTGCACATTTTTCCTTTTCAATGCATATATGTACATATGCTTCACGGGAAAAAAATGAACAATTGGAGTTGACATCATAAATGGGAAACAAACAAACAAAGAGGAAGAAAGAAAAGTTTGACTACCACATTTATAGATGCATTTTTTTGTAGCTGCAGGAGTCTATAAAAATGACATTCTCTCTTGTTGATTTTTGTTTGTTGAGGATGATGATGGGAATTCTTTGTTATTGTTCATTATTTTGAAACATTCATAATTGTACATATGCACCTGATAGTTGCCTATTTATTCATTGTCATCTCCCTTTCATAACTATTATTTTTTGAACATATATGAAATATTAAGCATGCCTAAAACCACTGTTTTCTTTTCCATGTTCATAAAGCACAATAAAGCTTTTATAAATTATAAAATTATTTATTGACATCCTGTTGTACGCGAGTGCTTATACATTTATTTATTATTACTGTTGTCGCTCTCTTCTTTTTATTTGTGGCTTTTGGGGATCCATCATAATCATTATCAAAACCAGGGTTGGTGTTTTTCGTATGCAAATATTGCAACAAATAAACTCTCTTGGTTTTACCTCGCATCCTACAAACTAATAATTTATTCTCCTGTTGATAAATTCTTGACTTGAAAGACTATTTTTTGATGATGATGATGATACTCTCTGCATCAAGATAGTAAAAGTACTACCTGTTGTATTCGCAGAATCGCGTCTTAACATACATAAATAAGGACAGCCTCTAAACAAATTTTTTTTAAACAAAAAAGCAAAGAAAAATGAGGATTTTTGCGCCAAGGCTCTATAGCTCTCAGAGTTGATTTAATGCTTTCCTTTGGGATAATGCTCACTTGTGAATGTGTCCAGTCATGAATTTGTTCTACATGGATAATAGCCATACATTTTTCTATATTTTACATTTAAATGTTGTGGTTGAAAATGATGATGATGAAGTTCATCATGTTTGTAGTGGTACTATGAATACGAATATGAATACTATGGTTGTGTTTCATCATCATCCCAAAATATAAAAGTTCACTTTATCATTTTTTTATTAACATTATTTTTGTACCAGCACTACCTATAATAGTAAAAGGGTGTTCGTTTTATGACGACGACGATCAATGAGTAAACAAACGTTATTTTTTTGGGTTCCTTGTTGTTGATGATGATGACACGATATACTATAGTCTTTATGATAGAGGTTTTAGCGATTATTATTACCAGATACTTTATGTTTTCTATTTGTGGAAGAAGAACCTTATTAAACACTACTCATAGTTTACATATTTGGGTTGCTCTCTGATGGACGCTTAAAAATGCAGTTAAGTGTCTGATGCTCGTTTGATATATAAGGACATCATCACATATATCCCCCCGCACAAAATATATTTTTCTTATCTTCCTTTTCGCCTTTTTTCTATCAACTCATTCCTTGTCGTGATCTTTTTACTTTAAGCTTTGTGGATTTGGATATAAATACGTGAGTGTGTGTAACATGTATCTAGGTATTTAGTTGTAATAATGAAAAGCTTATAATATTCTGTTTCTAGTAATCATTATTATTACATTTTTATTATCTGTTTTTTTCTTCTCTTTTGATACATGTACTACTAACTAGGTGCGTGTGTGTGTTAAATGAAGAGTAGTGTATGTTTTTGTTACTGATGGACGATTATTTATTTTAATAGAGATTCTCTCTAGATATTATTGCTCAACAAGAACGTATTCTGTAAATGGCTCCATAATAATAATATTATCTTGTACATTTATATGTTATGTTCGTTTGGGAAGTGTGGGTACAAAACGAGAAAAAAAGTAATATAATAATGACTTAAGTGCGCAGTGAAGAAGAAGGAGAAACATCAAATGTTAAGATGAGATTAAGATGAAAAAAGATGTGAACATTTTTGTAGTCTCTAGTCTCTGGCGCTGCTGTTGCTAAAGTACACACTACACAAGAGAAACAGAAGACTTTTTATGTAACCACATTCACCAGTCAGTCGGTGATCAGTGGTTGACTGGGTGGGATGGATGGAAATGGTGGAAAAATCTATTTATTTATTGCACGACACATACCATACAGAAATAACAGGAGGGGATATTGACTCACCCATCACCCAACTCTGTTTTCATTCTTTCTCTTTTCTTGTTTTTCTTTGCCTTCCAAGCGTAAAGTTCGCATCAAGAAAAATGAGAAGACACAGTGATAATCATCGCATCTTCTCATCTTAACACTGACCGTCATCTTCTTGGTAAAATAAAAAAAGTATATGCTTGTGACATGTGTGAAATTTTGTATATTGCTACGATTTACGTCATTCAAACGATATACCATACATCCACTCATCCTCTGGCTACATGTGCATGTGGTATAGTTTATATTTTTGACTCCTCCAGCTTATTTCGTGTTGGGTTGGTTATTTTTGATATAAAATGTAGCAATATGAACATGAGCACTCATGGTCAAAATGTTTTCCTACATTTTCGCATTTATCTGAGCTTTTAAGAAAAAATATATGCTCGAAGCTCTCCAGCTCATTTTAATCTAAAACGTGACTTTTGGACTTGAACTTGCTGGAGAAATTATGTGAAACAAGAAGAGTGCCAAAATATAAGAAGAAAACTTATACAAGCTTTATACCCACTTGGGTTTTTGGGTTGGTGAGAATAGAAAGTGTATATGCGCTGCGTATATATTCCAACGTGGGCATAATGAGATGATGTTTTTATAGTAAATTGACGTCAGGGAAGGCTTACAAAACATCATCACGGAGAAATACGGTGACGGTGTTTAGTGCTCTGCTGTGCTCCGTCTAATCTGCTCATATGCAAAATGCATGGCTGTATTCTTGCATGCACTCACTACAAATCCTCACGTTTTGTTGTCTCTCAGACACAGATTTTGTGTTTTAGTGCGTAGCTGCATGAGAATATGTAAGAAAAAGTACAAGTTTATCTCAAAGACAACTTTCACGTTCGTATTGAAAGGCAAAAAGTCATCATCTCATCTCATCATCGCGCAATCATCATTCTCTCATCAAATTACATCAAATAATTATCTCTTAAAAAAGTATATCATCATAAATTACCATGAATTACTATCAGAGAGATGATGCCTGTGTGCGGTTTTAAAACAAATCTGACAAGTGTTTAATGGTAATTTTAAAACTGGAATTTAAAAACCATTTTCATTTTTTTGTGTTGTCATCAACAAGTTATTTTCTTTTACGTGCATCCTCTCTCGTGTATTGTATACCGTCGTGTACTTTTGCATTTATATGCTTTGTTTGGCCCAAGGAATTTGAATGTTCCTTCATATTGTCTTCTTGTGTTCTTCTGCGTTGTAGCAAATAATAATTACACTTTTCCTAATTACTTTTCTTGTTTTATTGCATCTACAGATATCAAGCGACACCGGTCTTTCCAGACAACTTTACACCCATACAACCCATCATCCCAGGTGAATAATCCTCCTCCTTCCCCAGCAACGTCGGTAAACTTTATTGAGGAGACATTTTGGGACTACTATGACTATGAACTTGAAAACTCTTCATCTGACCCCAGCTCAACTCCTAGAAATCTTAGAAAATCAGCCACTGCAGTAGCAATCTCTGACATAGCAGCAGCAAAACGTCCGTTGGACAACAGTAACACAACAAATATCAAAAATAATTACTCTCGTAATAATAACCATCCTCAACGCTCAAAATCTTCTGCTATTGTGACTATCCGAACAGATTCCAATCGGTCAAGTTGTGAGCGCAGTTTGGGTGAAACAATGGACTACGACTGTTCCCTGAGGATGAACCAATTTTCTTCTCTTTCCGATACGGAAGTCAATGACACGACAAAATATGATGAAAAGGAGAAGCGTAAATTGCATCCCACTTCAAGTGGTGGTGGTGGTGGTGGGGCATATAGAAGACACAGTAACGAACTGGAGAAAGGTCCTCACTCAAGTCACCTATCATCATCAACAACACAGCCATCCACACTATGCAACAATTGCAGCTACAAAGAACCCATATTTACCAGCTAGTGAATATGTGTACAGACGAAGGCACGACGAAATGCTCAATGAAGCTCCACCAAAGCCAGAGAGAAAATCAAGAAACAGTAAACGATCTGTTAGTCTAAACGCGTATGACGGAAGGAGAATATTTTCTCCTTTAAAGACATACTGCGTCTTGATGAAAGAGAACATTGAACCTGAAAACAAGCCAGAAAATAATGTCGCAGACACCAGACAGACACTTTACTCTGTTGCAAGTCATCATCATCACGGTAGTGGGGAAAATAATGGGGCCATAAATCCCGTTTTTCCCTCCTCAACCACCACTTCAAGTGCCATTTTGAATAACAAAAGCTCACCAATATCCCTCAGTTTCACCAATTCAGGGACACCTTTGAAATTCAACAGCCTGCCAAGAGAAAGATATATTCGCATTGAACGTGAGGAAGGAGACGGTTCAATGAACGTGGAAAAATACTCGTCATTAAAGTATTCCCCAAGGAAGAGTGAAATGTCGATTCTTTTGGGGAAAAGTAGTCCAGCAACAGCGGACCATTGCCAGAACTGGATCCCTCAAGGAGTAAATGGTCACATTAGTAGTAGTAGCAATAATAACAAAGGAAAGAACGTGACAAGAGTGCCAATCGTGAATGATGACAATTTCCCAACACATCACAGCAACTTCGCATTTGCCAACAATGTTTTCCCATCAAAAAACAAAATTGAGCGGTCACAGTCTTACAGGGAAATCTCGTCTTCAAGACCATATCCATACTATCATCATTATCATCCGCAACATTACAGCAACAATATTGCAAGTAGTAATCAGGGTGCCTCGCCAACAACAGCATCAGCAACAGCATCTATTCATAATATTATCCATCCACATCAACAGAACCGTCACAATCTTTCGACAAACTTTGCTGATAAGTCGTCCACCACTAAGGTTGACCTCAATTTTATGCCTGCCGGAAAAACAACAACTTTGCCAACAAATTTCCGAACGAAAGGGAAAACGACTTCCTCATCGCTGAGTGTCTGGGATGGAGGCAAACAAGATATTGAAATGGATAGCGGTAATGAGCCTGGTAATTTTTTCCGCTCGGATTTTGACGATGGAAGTGATGTGGTTATTGAAAACTTTATAAAAACACACAGTAGTATCAACAACGCTGCTAATAATGCAAGCAACACTTTACCGAAACGAAAGTATCCACCAAGCACAACACACATTTCTCTTGCTCCCAGTCAGCAGCAGCAACAGCAACAACAACGTCGAGGGAGTGAGAGCGACTACCACTGCGACAAAGAGAATGCGACAGCCTCCAATAAATCAGATTTTAAAGAAACAAACTATCAAGAGCCTAGTGACAATTATCTCCGTCAGTGTTCCACTTTCCCACGTGGAGCGAGTAGTCAACGAAAGCAGCAGCAGCATCAAAAGGATGATTTGGACTCTACTTTGCCTACAAAAACACAGACTGAACAGTTGCCAAATTTTTATAAGAATAACACTAGTAATACTAATATTAATAGGAACAATTCCTTAAATTACAAAGGTTATCCCCATCATGATGAGCTAGACGTTTACTTTCATCCAAACATTACTAGTACTCCTTCAACTAGAGAATTCGATAATGTGCCAAAACAGCAACAAATGAACCAAAATGTTGCTGCTGCTGCTAGTGGGGAGAGAATAGTACCAATTAAAATGACAACAATGACATTGACAACGGGTCCAGGATCCAGTGCCACGCTTCCTCATTCATACATTCGACGAAACAGGCATGCAATTGCCAACGAAGCAGAAAAATTCCATCAAGCAGGGGAGATTGACGTTGGCAAGCATGAAGCAATGCAAAACAAAAAAGTTTCCCAAAATTCCGGTCCTTCCATCTCCGAAGTGGAAATGGATATCGAACGGGATATATTTTATCAGAAAACACGAAGTTTAGACAGAATACGACCTTCTTCAAAATCAAAGTTAAAATCCGTGCTGAGTTTGGGAAAATCAAATGGTGGGGATAATACAACAGCTAATGAGCATCATCATCATCAACTGCAGCAAGAACAGCCACATTTTCCTATGATGGAAATAGACTATTCAGATTCTCAGCCATACAACAACAAAGGTCGACTTCATGAAAAGCTCTATTCAATAGATCAAGTTGACAGGAACTATGCAAATGCAAGAAACAACGGTGCCGTTGGGAATTCTAGCAGTAAATCTATTAACAACATTACCAGTGATCTACTTCAGCCTCAGCAAATACACCATTCTTCCTCTAGCAGTGGTACAGCTGTGCCCATACCTTCCCCAAGACTGAAACGGAAAGCGAAGCTGCAACAAGAGCCAATAGGAACAACAACACCATCACCACCACCACCACCACAAAATACGACTCTTTACTCTCCAAAAATAAATGGAGATGAAATGAGTTCAAGCACTAGTTCTTCTCCTACTAAACTTATTGGACCAGGGACAAATTATGGGAGCAAAAAACCGATCCCTTCCTCCTTGTCGAATGCTTCTGCCGTCGCTTCAAACGTTTCAGCTCATTTGTTAAATGAGCCGGATCCCTATAGCCAACAAGCAGCATCAACTCGTGCAAGTGGTGCTAAAACAAATGCATCCCACAAATCCAGCACTAATCCAATTTCATTTGGAAATAGTACTAGTCTCAATGCCAGCAAGCAAAGTGGAAGTAATAGTAAAATCAATCTTCTCAAGGAGACTTCAATAAAGGCTGACCAGCCGCATCATCATCATACACACCATTCTAATCACAACGAGACATTTATTGGGATGAACAACGGTGGCTATATTAGTAGTGGTGGTGGTGATGGGGCCACTGGTGTTGACGGAACAATAAAAAGTGAAAAGTCAACTGGTGCAAATCACATTAGTCAGCCATCAAGTGGTCCCGTTACACCTAATTACGCTAATTCAGATAGCCCTGGAGTTAATTTCATGATCTCTAACTCGACACCAACCAACACGAATAACTCTTTGTCATTTGCACCAGCAAGAGTTGAGTTTGACTCACTAGAGCTGCAACAACATCCATTTTCATCTCCGCAACAAAGTGGCAATAAACATTTTTCAGACTTAAAGACAAGAGAAATGCATAGCACGCCACCATTGGACCTACAACATTCTCGCTCACATTCGCCCCTTAGCCATTACCAAATTAAATCTGCACTTGCTAATAATAACAGTGGCAATTTTACAGACTCTGGTAAATTAGCAAGCAGTGGTGGTGGTGGCAAAGCAGTTAGATTTGAGCCGCACGTAATCGCAATGGAGATTGAGTTGGAGCAGCGTAAATTATTATTACAGCAGCAGCAACAGCAAATGAATCAGCAGCCTCTTCAAGTTTCTGGGCCATCATCATCATCGCTATCACCATCAACATCATCAACAAATAATATTAATAACAGTAGCAGCAACGGAATTAATTCTGTGCATGGTGGTGTTTCTGTTGTTGATGGTGGTAATAACAGTTATAATGGAACAGGCATGAAATCATCAAATCCTGGAAATCATATGCATAAGCACGGCCATCATGCAAACAAGGGGAACAGTAGACATCAACAACAGCATTATGTTCATGCCAGCTCATATCTTCCCGTCCTTTATCATTCTTATCATCAGCAACAACACAAGTATATCAGAAAGGGGACGGGTGGCAGTATCGCTGGAGGATCTGGGATTAAAGGTGGTGGCAAGAAGAGTAAAAAGCACAAGGGTTTTGTGGCAAGAGCGATAGCTAAAGTAAAAAGCAAAGCTGCGGCTGCTGCAGCAAATAAGAAAGAGTCTGCACCTTCAACTACTAGCAGTACACCAACAGTGTACTATCCAGTGGAGAAAGAAGATGGAACTAATAATTTAAAGGGACATTTTTCTCAACCCAATAATACAGGTACAAGTAGTAGTGGAGCTTCCTCGAATCAGCTCAGTAGTAACAATCCTGCACCCTCCTCGGTAATAACGTATATTAGCCCTCAGCCAGCAACGCAGCATCAACAGCCACCTGTACAACAATCACTGGAGGAACGTGCAGCTCTGCAGAGACTAGAGACGCAACATAAAAGTATTGTGCCCAGTATTACTGTGAGTTTGTCTTCAGTGGAAGATGTTGGAAAGTCAGGCAGCAAACTCAATGGCAATCAATCAGTGTCTCCTACAAAAGTGATTAGTGAATCTGCTGGGGATCAAGCAAGAAAAGTGGATAGCCCCAAAAAATATACATTTGCTCCCGGGGACAAACAAAAGAAAACCTCACATAAAAGTAAAGGTGTAAGGGCCTATTTACCAGGACAAGGCTCTAAAATTGGTGGGCCTAGAAGAATGGATGGTTACATTGATAACATGGAAGGAGATGCTGCCACTGCCAAACTAGGGGACGATGATGGTGGCATGTCAATACCAGACTCCTTTTTATTGCAAAGTGATCGAATCACTCCCAGCTCCACATCCTCTTCATCTAGCTCGTTTACATCCAATCTGCAAGAATCGTATGAATTATTTCATAACGATACATTGCCTGAAAATGGGCATGGGATGAGGATAAATGCCAAGAAGAGTACGAATAATACTGCTGATGATTCTGACGAAGAGAAATGTGATAGTTTGAATGAAGATGAGGACTCTGATAATGCAAATGAAGACGAGGACGGACCTCCGATATTCAAATCATTCGACGAAAGTGATTTTGGCGAGGATGAGGATGAAGAGCCTGATTTTGTATTCTATCCTACGCCAAGCATTGGTAGTGTTGGTGGTAATAGCAAGTCCTTAGGCTCTTCGTTTTCTTCGTCAGGCTCGGCTAGGTATCACTTTGATATGGATCGAAACAAAGCAATTACAAGCGTTGTTACTTCTTCAACAGATGTTGAATCGTATGCTCCCTTTGCTAATAGTAATGAGACCACGACGAAAGGAAACAATAAAAATATTAGCAGCAGCAGCAACAGAAGCAGTTATGATGATGATGTTGCTGCGTCTGCAGCTTCTTTTCAATATTCAGATTTAACAAGCGATAAAAATGGCAAGAGCAATGGTAGCAGCAACAATAACAATGTAATCAGCAGAAACAAAGGGAAATCGTCTACAGTCGAGCCAAAAATGGTTGTAGGCATTCCAACATATCGCTCACCCAATTCAAAACAGCTAATCAATTCTCATGATCATCATTATGGAAAATCGCAAGCCCCATTTCCCAATGCCAATCCCACAGTGTCTTCACCATTGTCATCATCGTTGTCAAAATCCAAAGAAAATGTCAAGCAGTCAGCTACCAAGCCACCACCATTCACTTTGTTGCTCAAAGAACCTCTCCCATTCCTACAACAGCAGCAGCAGCAAAGCCAAAGTAGCAGCAGCAACAATAATACTACCGCTGTAAACGATATCGAAATCGTAGCCAGCGAAGGAGATAAAAGTTTGGGAGCTTCTTTTGGCACTCATAGGGATTCCTTCGAACGTACCACTAGTAGTACTAGTAACAACAATAGGTACCAATCTATTTCTACTGAAGACGTCAGAGGCAACATGAAGAAAGGATTATTGTCGCAGCACCAACAAACAGTGAAGGATAGCCACCACGAACATAGTAAGAATGAGAAGCTTCATAAAGATGACGACGCTGATTATAGTGTTGCTGCAACGCAGCAGCAGCAACAGCAGCAATCACATCCATTTGTTCCTTTCTACGATAAGAATTGTGGTAAAGGTAGGTATCAACATCATGAGAATCAAATGAAAATGTATGAACGTGGCTGTGATTTCGACGACGACGACGAGCATCAAGAAGAACACACACGGAATGTTGATCACGACCACGACGAAGACACCTTGCAAAAGGATGCTCTTGTTGATGTGAAGAAGGCTGGGAGTAGAAGTGGTAATACATGCATGTCTACAACATCTACTACAAGTCATAGTCATGTTGCTGATTCATGTAGCAGTGATGATTACAATAATAGCGAAGAAAGGGTTGCCTCACCAGTAAATCCTCACGATGCTAAAGGGATTATGAAAATTTCTACATCGAAAGAAGGAATTACTTCTGCAGTCACCACAACGGGGAACAGTACTGGTGCTACAGTGAGCAATAAAAAGAAGATTGAAGGTAGGTTGAGTGACCTAGCTACCCCTGCTAGTAAAATCCCAACCCATGCACATTCTCAAAAGCAACAATTAGTAGCAGCCGCAGACGAACAGGGCCTTCGATATGGTACAAGTGCAAATGCAAAATACCTTAACAATAATAAGGATGATACTACTACTACCGCTGCACCTTGTGATTCTACTAATGTTTTTGGTGGGGATAAAAAGTTGTTAAATGTAAAAAATAATTCTCTACATCAACAAGAACAAGACGAGGATCCCTCCTCATTATTGCAAGCACGATCTTCATCATCATCATCATCATCTTCTTTGCTACCTTTTTCATGGGCGAGTAGTAAGAAGAGCCCTAGTAATATTAATGGTGCTACTAATAACACGGATGGGCAAAATCATAATACCGTGACCAAAAATAATGAAAATAGAAAAGATGTAGAGAGGTTACAGAGGTTGGAATTGGTGAAAAGTCAGCAGCAAAATATTTTGGTACACATAAACAACAGTCAACAAAAAGGAAATTTCACAAGTGCTAATCTTTCCGATCCCCATTATTATTCACTTGACGTTGAACAACCCAATTCATTGGAAACCCAATGTGCAAATGATCAAAGCTTTCTAAGTGAGTCAGAAATAAGTAGTGGAAAGAGTCCAACTCCCAGTCCGAGATTTAAAATTAAAAAATCTGGATGTAGACCAGGTGCAAGTCGGATCCCTCATCAAAAGTTTCATCATCATAATATTCAGCAGAGCAAAAAGTTTGCTAGTAGTGGTGGCGGTGTTAATACTGGTGACAGTGGAAGTGAAGAAGAGTACGCAAATCATCACCACCTGTTGAATACTCAACAAACGAGAAACTCTCCATCCCTATCTCACAAAGGCGAACAAAGTAAAAAAAGCAATGTAAAGACTAGTTCACAACAAGAACAGCAAAAAGAGGAATCACAGGAACAACAGCAGGGTAGTAGTAGTAGTGGTGACAAAAACCAAGACAAAGATTGCAGTAGTCCCGTGTTCTTTCCGGAATCTGGCCCCACTGGAATGTCCATACTCCCTCCACAGCAGCAGCACCACACAAAAACAACATCTGCCACTTCACCCTCTTCTGTAAACGAGACTAGTAATGTTGGAAAATTCAAAAGTCGTGTTTTGCTAAATTCAGACGATTTGGAGGATGATGAAGAGTTATCACGTGCTGTTGCTGATGCCATTAATAATAAAGTTTCCGGGGGAGGAAGTCCAAAATGTCCAGCCAATGGTGGACAAAATCAGCAAGGGAAAAAGAACATAACAACAGTTGAAATCAGTGGGGACGTGGGCATTGTCTCCAACAATTTGCTCCACAATGTGGCCAACATTCCACCTTCCTTTTCAGACTCTTCCAGTATTACTAATAATAATAGACAAAGAGCTGTTCCCAGTGACCACCTCCAGTCATCCGGGTTGAGCTTGATAAAACAACCCAACTTGTTAGATTTGCACAGTTCCTCAGAAGAGGATGAGGATTCTCTTGCGGAGGAAAACACTATATGTTCACACAATATTGAAAGACCTATTGAACCTGAAATAAAAACAAAATTTATCAGTAGGGGGAAGAGGGATCCCTTTGGTTTGACAGAAGCGGGAAGCAGTGTTAGTGCCAATGAGAGTAGTGGTGAAACTGAAAAGACAAGCGATTCATCAGACTGGCAGTCTGAAAGTACAAACACGGTGATATTCAGAGGGAATCTGTCAACAAACCCAAATGATGATCCCATTTCATCGTCTTTTTATGCAAATAGTTATCTAGACCCGGAAATACAAATTAACAACATTACTGTTGGGGATGGGGATGTGTACGTTGAGCACGAGGCCAACGGAAATGGCGTAGTAAAAACTTTATCCGCAGCACCCATTGACCACGCTAATATTGACAATAGTAGTATCGTTGCTCCTAATGTTGGCAAAGTGAATGTGGGCTATAAAGCCACCAAGGTAAACAAAGTTAGCACAGATTTAATTATTGGCATCAAAAAGTCATCGGCCGATAACACAATCTCTGAATCATCATTATCCACCACAACGACAGATATTGATGGCGCTAGTGTGACAAAGATAGGCTCTAAACGTAAATTTGATAAAGGGAATGATGTAAGCAGTAGCTCATCATCGTCAGAAGCGATCGACTCATCTGAAGAATTGGGAAAATCTACTGAAACGTTAACAGACATTCCAGTATCCAGTCATCATCAGGATCAAGTTGTTGCTCAAAACACGCAAGAAAACGATCATTTGGAGCTTGAAATGGTGATGCATCCAGATACTAACGTAGCAAACGGTAGCAATAATAATAGTAGTAGACTTTATGTACCGGGCAATACCAAGTCCCCACACCACAGAAGAGAAAGCCCTGAGGGACAAGAGCAAGAAGTACCTGACCAAACTTGTGCTGAAGAAAAAGATAAAAAATCATTGACTGACGAAAAGGTGCCGGTGGAGACGGAAAGATTGAATCCCATTGTTGTTGTTCCGAATGCGAAAGAAAAGAAAATGGACAACGGTGGAGGAGGAGGAGGAGGAGTAGGTGATGGAGGAGGTGATAACACTACTAATGGACACAAAGTGAAAAGGCACGGAAAGGCAAGAGGGACAATTAGCAAGGAGAAAATTTTACAAAATGTCCTTAGCCAGATTCCGTCCAGATCTTCGCCAGATGGTGCTGATAAGTCGGACAGGGATGCAACACCAGAACCGGAGGTGGAATCACCAACACCTGCAGGAGTCATAGATAGTTTTGATGTTACATCAGACGAGGATAGTTGGGTGGAAGAAATTTTGTTCGAGGATGAAGATGACACTTCATTTGAGGAGGCTGTCAAAAAGCTACCTCCACCATTGGACCTTACTCTGCATACCATTGTGGAGGAGTCATGTGAAGAGTCAGAAGCGGAAAATAGCGGCAACTTTTACCAACTCTCAACAAGTGGTCTCGGAGGAAGTCAAAAGAATACGTCCCTAAGCCAATCAGAGAGCAATGCGAATGAATTGGAAAAATACTTTAATTTTGGTATTTATCCTGACCACAATTTAGGGTCCAAAAATAGTTTACCACATGAAGAGTCGGAATTTTCTGATACATTTAGCGAGTCTAGTTTTTCCCTCCAAGAAGATGATTTTGAAAACAGAACGCATGAAGGTCCTCTTGATCCCGCGGAATTGGCCTCCACTCGTTTGGAAAAGTATTTTTACAATTTGGGAGGACCACAGTCAATGATGAACCCCATGAATAGTACAATAATCAGTCAAAATGCTGACTCTGACTCGGTTGGATCGGAATCAGACTCTGACAACAGTGTACTGGAGAAACGTAAAAAGGTATTGAAGCACCACCGTCGATCTGCGGATTTTGAAGAAGAATTTGGTGACAAAGTTTCTGATGAGGAGGATAGTTTTGGCTTTGGTCAGGACGGATTTGACACCATCAAAAAGACTGCACGAAAAGCAAAAAGGTCTGGCAGTGAAGGAAGCATAACCAACGACAATAATAGTAGTACTCAACCTGCTCCAAATCAAAGTTCCTCTGGAACCAATACGGACAAAGCTGATAGTGACGCCAGCCATTCCGGCCAAACATTGACAAGTAGTAATAGTCCAAATATGATGATGAGAAAGTCCAATTCAGACAATTCCTACTCAAACAAGTCTTCCCCCACCCCAACTGGAAGTGAAAAA
>JAITYZ010001335.1:0-10379 GCA_027744595.1 Paronellides praefectus | reverse complement strand
TACGTTGCGTTGTAAGGAACTTTGCAGAAAGCTTGTACAACAAGTTCGGTACGTACGGATATTCATTGAATAGAATATGGTGGAAATGGGTGCTAGTGATAAATTCCTATATTAGTAGCAAAATTTCTAATAGCAAAATTCGTTTTCTGATTGAGCAAAAGAGAGCAAAACTGATTGTATAATGTACATTCGAATATGCATACAGATCAATCTAGGCAAGTACCAACCTTTAAATACTCAGACAAACAACAGAAATTTGCCTTGTTCAACAATTTGCATAATAAAAAATAAAATCTATAATTTTGATATTTTTAAACGTTCCGCTGGATTTTAAAATGTAATATGAAGGATCAAATACAGATAAATATGAAGGAACTCGGTTATATGACAATTTTAATCAATATTGAATTTTTATTATTTGCATCTGCTCATTGTTTTTATTATACACGTGCAATCCGTGATAATCTCACTTACAAAATCAAATATACCTGTGTACTTTGTCGATCACCTTTTATTAGGGATGCAATATGTATATTATAGGTATATAGATTACTGATAACAGTGCTAAACTTGTTGATTAATATTCGCTAGGCGAATGATTGCAAGCAATAAATAATAATTCAGCCGAAAAATGAAAGTAAGGTGCTACCTGAACTGAACTTTTACCTACCAACAACATTACACAGGTTTATATATATATATATATATTTATGACTCTGACATTTTTGTTTGCTGAGAATCCCCCCAGCGGATGGAATATAGTCGATGTGACTGTGAGTTGAATGACAAACAAAGAGCGAACATTACTTGATAAATGAATTTTTACAACAAAAAATCATGGCACGTACGTACCAGTATCATATTGATCTACACTTTTCATACGTGTGAAAAATGGATGATTTGAGCTTTTCCTCATAAACATTACCGTCGCCTGAAAAAATGGCATTCACAACCTATTTTGTAGAGTTAAGAGTTTGTAGTCTTATAGCCATGCCATAACTTATGGGCCATAAGTTAATCATAAAATATACACCTTTAAAATGTCAGTTTTGATTCAATTTAAAAACACTTTTTTGACTACTGTTACTGTGTACATTGTACATACAATATAGGTAATATGATTGCCGGAAGTGTAATAGAATACCCAGTAATAATTCAAACATTTGCAATAACAGTGCCTACTTTACTCGTTTTCATCCTTATTCCCCGCCTACTACACAAGGCTACGTGGAATTCGAGAAATTTTGTACACAAAAGTAATTTTATATATTTATTTGTCTCCATTGCGCTGATGTGAAGTCCATAAATAGATCAGGCGCCTGCTCTTTTAAAGGTTTGCATGAATGACGTAAAGTTAGTTGCGATTTGTTTTGGCTTCTGAATGAAAACCACTTCGAATGCATCATGTTGTAAGAGTAACGATATACCTATGTATGTTGAAAACTGAAACGTTTATTTTTTACATCTTTTTACATATATATTAGGCATGTATTTTGTAGCAGTTTAAAACACTTTACGAAAAAAGTTTGATCTTTTGTTCGCACCATTTGCATATCAATTTCAATATTGTAACTTTTGGCCTTTACCTGCCTTCTTCGCCTGTGAGTCACACCTGTCACCTGTAGAACCAGGGATTCTTTGGTTTGCGTGCGAATAGCCCATCTATTTTTTATTTGGGCACATCTACAACTGAAATGGCGAATTTCCGCATCATTACATTCCACTCCAAAATCATAGTATATCCTTTCAGTGAAGCCTAATGCAAATGTATTGATGCTTCCATTTCATTATATTATACCCATCTTTGCTTGTGCTTTTCAACCTGTAATATTGCATTCTCTAGATAAAAAAAAAGTTCGCATCCATTCCCAATCTTTCATGTGCGGCACTTCACCAGAAATATAACAACAAGGGTTGCCTTTATTATTCGCATATAAATATATGTCACCAACTTTAAAGTACACAAATATATTTCTGAAATCGGTACGTTACAAGGGTCGATAGCCAACCAGATCGCAATAGGATTAAAGACTGTACCTATGAACTACAGCATTTAGCAAAAGACATCATTACAAATATACAGCTATGCAAATCAAGTTCTATTGTGATATGGGGGTTGGGGGTTAAACGGGTAAAGCTGAAAAGCACCATGATCTGTGGGATCGTCAGTAGGTTGTTGAAGACAGTATGGAATTCGTTTACAAACATTTTAATTTTAATATAAGGATACACAAGGTTCACTATTCGTTAAAAATTAGCAGGTACATTGGAAATAGTAATGTGGAACAATTTACGGGAAGTTGTAACCGTTTCATTATACATATTATATAACATGTAAACTGGTGCCTTACATTTTGTGACTACGTATTTACCATCCTTTTAATTACCTAAGCATATTATATGTACTCATGTGCAATTTCCAGTTTGCACTTGATTGTGTCAAATGTAGGTGAACATTTTACGAAATGTTTTTCTCCTTGTCACATATACACATATCGTCATATTTGAATTATAACTGTACCTCTGAACTGCATTGCCTTTATAAGTGAGAGCATTTATAGGACTATGAGTTTTAATGAGATCGTCAATCTTTATAGACTATCAATGATTGTTGCAAGTCATGGATGCACTCACATCACAACATACCTATAAATAGTTTCATTACCTAATTGATATCATCTGGATAATGCAACATCTGGATGATGATGCTGGATTATAAACAAGGCAATAAGAATGTACTCGTTACCCATTAGACTACTCCAGACTCTTCCAGCTTAATCATTCGTCAAAATGTTTACAAACTTTTTGTTTTGATGATATTGTTAAGTTTGCATATAAGACAACGTGAAATACGTATATACGTTCATATTACAACACAACAATGTCAATGATCTTCTCTGCTGTGCTATATATAGGATAGCGTACTTGCCTGGTGATGTTAGTCCTATTTTATTTTCATCGGCATGTACGTATCAGAAATGTATTACATACAGTTTTTGGCTTTTCTTGTGCCAGCCAGGAATCAACAAATTGGAAAAAATATCTCAACTATAAGCACACACTAGTGAGCAGTAGCATGAAATGAATAGTAATGCAAAAAATCTTTTGTTTATTTTTGTGGAATTTTGGAAACAAAATACATAAAAGATAAAATTACGAGCGAGCTTGCGAATTATGTTAGTAGATAATTTTCTCAAATATCGGCGTTACTGCACTAGTAGAGACAGAAGCAATAAACTGTCATCGCTAGAAAAATGTCATTCTCAATAAAGGACAAAACTTGTCATGTAATTTTATTTACAAACAATCATTTCTGTACATACAATGAGCATGTTCATCTGAAACAGTAATTTATGAAATTATATAAAGCAATACATATAAATAGTTTGAGACTGTTCAAGTGAACTGAACGGACTTGTAAGAAAGTCTTGTTGGGAATGAAATCATATTGAACTTTTTGTATTTCTTTTTTTTTTGGCGTACTTCTCACATATTCCAGGATTTCCTTTTGGCCACAACCACACCAGATCCGGTGAAGGGCTTGTGAATAGATAGCTTCATAATGTATATAGGTCAGGTTGATTATACCTATAAGAAATAGATACAGTGCACTAGATAGAAGGTCTGGTCAGTCTGGTGTGGTAACAAAAAATACACTGAATTCATTTCTTCCAGAAATCATGTCAGTAGACAGGATAGAAACTGAAGGAAAGCTGTATTAGAGCATTATCGGCATGATTGAATTACGAAAAGTTATCCTGATCACATCAGGAATATCAGAAGAGTGAGTCGTAAAATTGTCGTGTTCTTAAAAAATGAAGGAGTCAAAGATTATTAAATTATCATTTTCCTTTTTGTCATGTCTATTTTTATAAACTCGTTTTGACATGAAGCTATTGTACATAATATTCAAGTAAATTCAAATGACATCAATTTTAGAGTGCCAAAAGCTGTGAATATGTGTATGTACTGGCTTTCACCATTCCACCATTTCTGTTTTGTCAACTTCAAATGAATACATATCTACCAGATGTACAAAAAAGTATTATGCATTATTATGCAATCCACAAAAGTAGAGAAAAATGGGGCTACATACAAATACAAACGGAAGGTAGTGTGGAAGTGGGAATAGAATTAACTTTGTTGCAAGAAAGGAGCACAGCTTTTGTGATAAAACAAGAAACAAAAGAAAATTTTATATTTAATGCTTTACACGTTAAAGAAAGATTAAAAGAGTAGCAGAAATCGACAGTCATTATAGATAATTAAGATAGTTACTTCGTAAAAGACATGGCACGTATGTAGTTACCTGTTATTTTCCGTGAGAAAGCATAATTTAGTCGGGTTGCATAAATATAGACCACGAGCTTTTGTATCTCTTTATTTTTTTACATATATGTATGTAAATGTAACTGTAAACTTTTATGGATTTTTGAATAGATGAGTCAGTTCACATATACATGTATACATGTTTTTGGCCAGACTGTAAAGTTACATGATTAAATTGTTTGTTGTATTGTTTGAAAGTTCGATTCGCAAATTGACAATTTTAGAGATGTATTTTTTTACAAGTGTATGTCAAGGCACATGGGAATGTAAAATGAAAATGCACGTTCTCATTACAAGTCTTGTCCTTTTAGTTGCAATAAATGAAATAAGACAAGTTATGTATCTCCCTACGTATCCTGGACTGTGTAAACTTCGATGAACCAGAAAAGAGTCATGGGATAGGATGATGACGTCAGTATTTTTTCTTCAAATAATTCGATCCTGTCCCACCAAATCGTCTCTTTTTACTTTCTCTTAAAGTTGTCTTTCATCCTTGCATTTTGCCCCAAACAAGGAAAGGAGTTTATATTTGATCCCATATTGTTCGAATGGTAAGGTGGTGTGGGTGGGTGGTAAGCTTTCCAGGAGCATGGAGCTGGATCTCATCTTTCTCAGTTTTCATATGTTTTTCGGTTGTAACTACTGTGGAGTGCGAGTGTGGGCTGGTGCAAAGAGTGGAACCATGCATATCTTTTGTTACCCCAAAAATGCAGCTTCATTTCTCTCCAGTAGCAGCAGGAGCTTTCCTTATTTTTTCAGCGTTGTAAAAACAAGAGAATACAAAGCATGGTTTTCTCTTTACTACGTCTTTATTTTCTTCATTGAATCGCGAAAGAATTTCGTGATTTTGTAACGTTCTTTGCCAGAAATGTTTTTGATTTTTCACTAAAGTAACGTTCAATCATGTGCTTGTTGACGTTCACCCTCCTATTGAAACTTGCTGTCGTTTCATGGAACCCTATCGCTACACTTGTACAAATTTGCCTGAAAAGTATGAACGCAATTTGCTACAATATACATAATATGTACATACATAACTAGATGAACCCTTTTTTATACAAAAGTCACGAGTACAAAACTGTTTACCAGTTTATTTGTCTTATATTGCACAACCTGACCCATATTTTGCATTCTCTGTAGTATTGTTTTCCCTGTCTACTTATAGCTTTCATGTAACGATGAGTTGATTACAATGCGGGATATGCCGTTATCGACACACAAAATGTTACAAACATAACATACCTATATTTATTATTATAATATATATTTTTTCTAGTAACTTCTGTAACTTTGACACAAACAAATGCTAGAGTGCCGGAATGGGTCTGTAAAAGTGCAAAGATCCAAACCCCTGCCAAAAATGTGTGTGGGTGTAAACGTTATGTGTAGGACAATTTGTCCTACACAAAGTATTACTTAAGTAAGTACACGTTGTGCAATAGTAGTCTTGATTTTCTCAAACAAACTGTGCCCTTTAAGTAGTATATCGGAGAAAAGCATCATTGCGAATGCTTGTTTTCTTTTGTTCTTTGTATTTACACATATTACACAAGCATGATAATGATGATCACAATGAAGTTAAAATAGCTGGTAAAAATAACTTTGGTAAATAGTCGGAAAAAATATATCGTAGGAGTTAAAAGGGTGGTAGGTCAAATTTATACATTAGAAATAATAAATATATTACGTGAAAGGAACAATATAAAATAAATACATAAAATCCACGTTGGGTTTGGCAAAGGTATCTTTTCTGCTGTGTTCAAGTATGCATTAAAAATGTGCATATGGTCATTAGTACATTCACATTATGTTGTATCGGAATGGATTTTTTTTTACAAAATGTACATTCATTTCATTTTTAGCTTCGCTCTGCTTGCCTGATGATCCTTGTCCTTGATTATAAAAAGGAGAATTGCATGAATACAAGGGAAAAGACGTCGAGAAAGTAGAGACACTTAAAAGCGATCAACTTGTGTATATTATAAATGTTTTGTATGTATTTTCATGGCATTTATGTACTAAAAAATAAATCGCAACAACATTCTTTAGTCCGTTGGAAGTATGAACACATTATGTTATTACGTCATGGAAAGCAGGAATAAGAATAATTGAATGTAATGGCATATGCTTGGCACATGCGACACATAACTATTTACCAACTATTACACCGTGTAATTTACATGTTTTGTTTCACTTCACATGAGAATAGGTAAGAATATTTTGATGATAATTATGTTTACATCCAGTGGGAAAAACATTATGAAAAAGCATGAAATACAGTAACTGTTGTTTTATTTTGGCATATAACGTATAAAGGACATGCCAGGCCAAGCATGTTTAGAATTAAGTTTAGTAGACATATTGTTATGATATGAATATGTTTTACACAATAATAATATAGAATCAATATTATGGATATCGTCATCATCATTATCAACGCATCACTTTTTTACTGATTCTATTCAATATTCATGTGTATATTTTATGGCGTTACCTCGTCTTGGGTGAATAAAGATGTATCTCTTGCATGGGAACAGATATGTGTGCAGTAACTTTAAATGGCATTTTTCCGAACAAAGTTAGTGAAAGCAAGAGTAAATGACGTTGAACGGGAAAGGGTATGTGCCCATCTCACATTGGGTTTATTTATATAACCTATGATGCTAAATTGCTAAAATGCACATTTCCACTGTAGAGTTTTTATACAGGGTGGTGAGTTGTGAGTTGCTGAAACTTGCAAAAAAAATTATCTACGTGTTTATCCATTGCCTTTTCTGGACATTGATACATAACTAATAATATCAGAGGCGTACTTTCATACATGATGGCGTTGATGTTACAGAGCAAAAGTGATGACGTTTTTCGTAGTATCATTGCTAATACATATGGGGCATAGGACTCATCTCGGTGGTGGTGGTGGTACAAAGTGAATGTGGATGGATGGACGATGGCTTTCTCCGAAGGAGTAGAGGTGGACGATGTTATACAAACGAACCAAGAAAAATATTTAGCCACGCAATGCCTATGTCATGTTATATGCAGCAAACGAAGAACATGTTGAACGTAAGCATGGCTGACTGACTCTGATTCTACTTTCTCCCTGTCTTCCTTTCCCCCTCTCTGTCTCTCCGCTTTCCGCCTTTCCATCTGGCGTGCTATACGGTGTTTGGAGCAGTATGTAGGTTTGTGTATATATTGACGGTTTTCACAAGCAATTCTCCACAGTCTTGCTTGAACCGTCCGACAAACGGAGAACAAAACTCTGAACAAACCCCTCATCGTAGACACAAAGAGGAAACCAAACAAAGGCAGTTTTTACCAAAAAGCAAAAAAAAAAATTACACATTTTTTACTTACATACATCAGCTAGCACTACATTTCCAGTACCTTTGCACAAAAGTCATTCTAAAAAGTTGTTTATATATTTCCTTTTTTTCAAGACAACACTTTCAGAAACGAAAATAAATTTACTACAAAACAAAAAGCATTTTTCTCAAATAATAATAATAATATCGTCATCGTTGACATTCCTACTTTACAGTGAATAATATTATTTCTTTTTCAAAGTTTTCAAAAGAAAATAAGGAAAAGACATTTCCGCAGATTATACTGCTCATTTTTGAAAAAAAAATACACTCGTACGATTTCAGTTTTTTTCTTGTTTCTCAAACCATTCCATAAAAAACAAGCTACATAAACATTCAAAGCAGCTAAAGCTTAATAGGAGTACAAATAGAGATAACAGAAGATCCTGCATAGACACACACAAAGACATCCATCTCCTTTTTCCTTCCTCCCCAGGAGTCCAACGAGTCTGTACTTAGTCTCTCTTCTCCTCTCTTTTAGTCTTTCCAACCAACTTATCGCTGAAGTTTTCCCACAACACACAAACAACCAAAAAAAACTCACTTCTTTCTCATTTTTCTCTACCACCACCACCAAGAGCCGACAGTCGTCTCGTCGCCTCACTACATACACGCTTGTTGTTCCATACTGAAGAAATAGAAGGGCTCATTCATTCCAGCTACTTAAATTGACGAGACACTCATCTCAGTCTTGAAATCAACTAAGCAGAGAGAAAGAGAGGGAGAGCTGAGCAGGGAAAAAGTCAGAGCTTTTTTTTAGGTAAGTGAAATATAAATTTCATGATATTTTATTTGTTCGTAGTTCGTACTGCCTCTTTTACGATTGTTATTTATTTTCGCACCAGTTCCGGAATTTTGGTTTGTAGTGCAAGTTTAGTAGTAGTAGTTACATGAATTGGTAGTCTCATTACTCCCCGGTGGAGTTGTTTCCTCAAAATAAACCACTTATCTTTACAAAGTGGTCATCGAGGAGAGGACTCATCATGGTAGCTGTGGTGTGTTGGTCCAAGTTTCCCTACGTAGTTTGTTTTAGTAGAGTTTCAGCATTGCTTTCTATTAGTTTATCTATTACGACTGCCCTCGTTTAGTTTGCTTAACAATTCACGCTGAACATGACAAGCGTTTAAATAATTAAGTTTATTAATTGACTGAATGGAATAACTTGTCATTGTACCACTTGTACACGTGAAATTGACATTTTCAACGTCACCATTCAATTCAACACATATATATGGAGCCAAATTACCTATACTTCAGTGGCCTGGTCCTTATCTATCATATTACTTGTCATACATACATACATACAAATGTTCAATGTTTGACTTTTTTCGCTAGTAAAAATACCTTTGAGCTTGCCTAACAGAATGACCTAAAGACACTCAAGCCATATTTCCATTTGAACACACTTTAATTGTTACATTCTTGCTTTTTGACTGGTGACGTCATTCCATTTTTTTTGTAAATATTTGTACACAAAAGAGCTATCACTTTTTACGCAACTATAGGGTAACGACTAACTCAATGAAATGTAACGTACCGCCGTCAATTTTATATTAAAGGATACTTAGGGCATCAAAGGGTTCCCACGTATTATTCGCCCACACAAAATCGCAGCATATTTGTGGTTGATTTATGTTGCAAGGGTTATATTTTTATTTTATGGCTTTTGTTTTTGTGAAGGAAAAGAAAGGGGGTTTAAAGTCATTTTTTGTTAGAAGGGAAGAGAATAATGTAAATCACGACATCACGGGTGCAAAATTCAGAATGCTCAGATCAGGATGAACGTCCTTGGAATGCTGCCATATAATCTCAAGGGTATTTTAGGAGATAGGGTGGCATCTGGCCGCAGTATCTTAACCGAATATTGTTAGCGTCATTGTCATTATATTCTATTCATCTTTTCCATTACTAAAATCCATTATTCACTTGTGAGCCGTAATGAGTACTTATCTTATTTTGTAGTAAAAATAAAGCATAATGGAACTGTTCGCTATACACTACGATACTCATGAACTTATAGGCACCTACTTATCACATTTACAAATATATGAGTAAAGCTCTCTGCTTCATATTTCCACTGCAGTATATCTTAAGCAAATAACTTTCAAACTTTAACACGCAACAGTCGCATCACCGAAAAAACCTGGCACATGTACACAAATATAATATTCATTGCCATCATGTTATTTTCACCAGAGCAAAAAGAACAATAAACCTGGCATTTTGTCGAAGTTTTTGCATTTACATATACATACATATGCATGCATACTTGTTGAACATTAGATATTCAAATTGGCGAAACATTATATTTTCAGTGTTCAAAATTCAAAACATAGTTATATCATTAAAATACCTACTAATATTACCAAAATCAGTATATCAACTAGACCCAACTGGACAATCGTTTCCCCTATTACTGGACCTTTATACTAAATACCTCGTTTAGCAGCTTAAATGCAGACTTCATAAATAACACCAACAAATTTTGTTCATGGTTTTCCCTTTGTTAGCTATCCTTTGGAATCTTAGAAACCGACCTTTTGTCATATTACCTTTTTTGTATATTGCTGTTCATTGTTCCGGGCAATATTTTCTTTTGATTACAATACGTCAATTACAGAGTAATAATAATGATAAACTGTTATGGAGGAAAGTAAACTGTTGTTAGAAAGAATTTCGTTAAAT